>JAFBJQ010001297.1:390520-486710 GCA_016785345.1 Trinectes maculatus
GATGGTAACATATAATTTTCTTGAATGTTTTATATAGTTTGTGTTGTCACCTCACATGTGGTATAATGTTCTGCATCAGCCTGCAAGATGGTAAATTTTTCATCACTGTATCACGATTACTGCATCATGTATGTTGTATCACATTACTTGATATATGTCATATCTGACTGTTGTAATATGATCCACTATGACACATGTAATATGCATTGTGGACTTTATCTCACACATCACCCAAACAGTGAAATCTCCACACGTATCCCCATGTTCCAACAGTAAAGTCGCAGTTTCTCAGTAGGTGGAGTGAAAGGGGCAGGGAAAACATTATCACCGTCTAACTGGACGGACTAGACTCTAGTTTGTCCAGTTAGCCCTAGTTTTATTCGCCCTGGGAACAGTACATGGATTCATGAGTGGTACCCAATTTGAATACACCACAACCTCTGTGTCAGGATATAGCGTCCTGGATAAGCTGGAAAAACCCGCGGTGTGAGAGGAATTTGCTTTCTAACTGAAGAAATAGTTCTCTGGAAAACAGTGTCTTTGGTGGATCAACCTGATTAGCAGCTACTGGAACAATGCTGCTTTTTAAACCAGATTTTTTTTCCTTTTTTTTGGAGAGCTGTAAAACTATTCGCCTACATTGCATTTGGATGATAATATGTTTCGGGCTCTTATTTTGTAATTTGGGTAACTGACATTATAATTTTACAAAAAACATCAATAACAGCCTATTAATCAGCCTATTTCACATCAACCCAAATTGAAGCTGTTAGACCTAGAATTAGGTCATGGTTTCCTTGTGTTCTGTTTTTTCTGTCTGTGTTTCCTGTTTTGTTTTGGTACTCACTTGTGAAGCGTTTTCTCGTTTCAGATGCTTTACTTCCTGCCTCTGTGTGTTTCCCTCCTGTGTGATTACCTGTCCGCCCTAATTGGTTTCACCTGTCCCTCATTTAACCTCCTGGTGTATTTAATCCAGTGCTGCCCTTTGTGTGTGTGTGTGTGTGTGTGTGTGTGCCAGTTTGCCAGAGCGGTTGGCGTGAACACATCAGTAGTTTGTTTCCGAGTGTCTTTTGCTAAACCGGATTGTTTGTTTTTTGACCCTGCTGTTTGCCTAATCCTTTGGATACCTTTCACCTTTGTTTCTACTCGTACCGGTTGCTAATAATGTAAAGTCATGTCTGATAAAATGTTTAAACAAAAAACAACAGCATATGATCGATTCTCATACTGTTCACCTCCCCCCCTGTTTTTTTTGTTCTACCTGTGCAAAAGATATATTGTTTCATTGTACTAAGACAAAGGGAAGTGCTGGTAATTGTGAAGTGCTTCAAATGTACTTCTCTTTGGTTGTGGGGAATTACAGGCCATGTTGAAAATGGCTGATCTACATTGGGTCCCAGGTTATTTTTAGAGCTCTTGTTGCCTGGGTTACAGGAGACACACAACTCCAGCCAATATACAGCTATGATCCCTCCTGAGGTAAGAATGGTAGAATGAGAGTAGTGAGGATTCGTTGGCAGTTTGGCTACGGTTGTGACAAATTGTGTAAACCGATGTAAACTTGGCCTTGAAATCATGGCCTGCTTTGTCTGAAGTTTGCAGAGACTCGTTTGAAGGTTGTAGTTCTCATGTCAACACATCACCTTCAAGTTCCACTCAGAACACAGAGCAGATCCGAGCAGGGCTTTGAAAGAACGCATCTATCGTCTGTTGGTTTTCTTTGGTTTCGTTTGACCAACTGAAACAGGTTGGGTCCAGTTAATGCTGTCGTCAGGCCACTGGTGCAACACGGCAGCTGGTGCACATTGATGTTATGAGGTCAGTCTGTCTGCTGCTCTTCCTGTGAGGAGAACTTGTCATCCTGATGTCTTAACTCTTATGTTTGTATTTTTTCCTTGAGTCCATTTATTATTTCCAACTTATGTCAAACTGAGTGTCTCACCGGATACACTCATTCACCTAACTGTTGTGAGTACTTACTAAAAGATGGTTGCCCAGCCTAATAGTAGATTGATACACCACTAATGTAGCCACATGATATTATTCAAGGGGTAAGTTGGCTGCTTGTCCGCTTTCCAAACATTTACTCAAACACAGATGTGCAAATACACTTCTAGCCTCACTGTCTCTCCTCTAAGTCATTTGCAGCCCTGCCAGTCAGAGGAGTTATGAGTTGTTTTGAATTTGCTCTGGAGGCTCAGTTGGAAAAAGAATATCCACTTTTATAGATTTTGTTCTTAAAAAGCCATGCCTGAGACTACAACCTGAGACAGTGACTTTTTTTAATGGCAGTTTTTGTTGAAGGAAGCTGATTTCTCCTCATGCCCCTATAAATAAACCATGTAGATCTCTACAGTATGATTAGTGGAACACTCACCAGAAACCACAAACACCTCCACAGAAACTTTGATACAACAGTCATTCATTCATCGTCCTCTTACTGTGCTGGTAAAAAAAACAACTTTTATTTTTTTAATGAATGGATCAAATGTGTCATCCTTTGAGAAACTCAACAGGACACAGGGTTAAGATTTGTCAGTTTCACCCAAATGTCAGATGTAGAGCAGAAATAGATATTACTTGTTAGACCCCACGTTTCTCTAATACGCTGCCCTCTGTGTTCTGATGCCTTGTGAGACCCGTAGGTGCTGACAGAGGTCAGCGAATGACTCACCAGCCCTCAGCAAGGCGTCTCAGCACTGGAAAAATAACTATGGCCACTGTCCACTGTTTCTATGGTCATCACCCACACAAACACACGTGCAGAGAAATCCAGATGAACTGCAGTCATTTGACTGCCTGTACTGCATCTGAGCTCCTCTGTTAGCGTGTGAATGTGCACATTGTGTCTGCTCACCTGACAGGTTCAATCCATCACTCATCCCACACTGAGTCCGTCTCTCTCTCTCTATCTCTGTGCTAAGCAAAGCAGGCGAATGAAGGTGTCCATGCATTGTTCCAATCTGGATAAGACTCACTGCTGTAATCCAGCCTGAGCTGAGGCTGACACGTAAACATTGTGCCTCTGGTACAAGTCAGACATGGGGCTTTGTGTTGCCTTTGTGTGCATCATCGTGAGGGTGAAAGAGAAAATGTGAAAAGTTAGACAGATGTAAAGGCAGTGCACCCAATGAAGCTCCAGTCCTGATCATAACGAGTCATCTTCTCACCCCTGTCAATGCTCCCACGGGTCTCAAGGGGCAGCAGATCATAGAGTTCAGCCAATTAGGGAGCTACATGCCACCAAGGCGTGCAGCCTCCTCCTCAGCCAGTCCACAGCACATGTGACTGCTAGATAAAGCTAAATGGTGGATGCACCACCATTGTCACAGCCATATATATCATTACTACAAATACTAATCACAAATCACAAATACTAACGGCTAAATGAAGAGAGACAGGTAGAAGCGTGGTATGTTGTAAGAAGAAGGAGACATATGACAGATGAACAGCATCATATCTCCTCTTCTTTCTCTGCTCTCCCTCCTCACAGGATCAAACACGCCAACATTGTTTCTCTGGAAGAAATATTCGAGAGTAAATCACACCTCTACCTTGTCATGCAACTGTGAGTATTCATGTATGTGAGGGTTTGTGTGATTTGCCTTTGTGTGATGTGTGTTTCATCTCCCACGCGCTGCGTGTCACACGCCATTAATTGCACTATGTAACACACTTGCGCACACTTGTACACACACACACATGCAAAGGCTTTGCTTTGCCTACTCATGAGCACCAGTGGGGAGTTTGCCCTCACACCTGCAGCCTGTCAGCCTCCCACCCACCTCAACTCCTGAAATGTCAGAGAGAGAACCAGAAAAAGAACAGACCGGAATCAGTAGCATCATCAACTCAGAGGCTCCTGGAGACATCAGACGTTTATGTATTAATCACAGTTACTGGAAACTGGAAGCAGCAAAGAGGAGAGGTGTGCATATATTAAGGGAATGGTCAGTGATGCTCATTGCGCAAATCAATTCTTTGCGCACGCGCGCGTGTGCGTGTGTGTGTGTGTGTGAGAGAGAGAGAGAGAGAGAGATACTGTGTGTGAGACAGAGAAAGAGAGATACTGGAGGTATGGAGAAACACACCCAGTTTGCAGATGTCTGCACACAGGGTGAAGTCTCCATCTAGTGGCTCCAAAGTCTAATATCATGAGACTTGTGACATGATCTGACTGTGCGTGGTTTTACACTAACAACACCTTTTCTTGCCTGTTATCATTCTGATCCACTCCTTTTCATTTTTCCCTGACTGATCCTCTCTTGCATCCCTCTGCACATAAACACATGTGTATGTGACACTTGTCTCTGTGCAGGGTATCTGGTGGGGAACTCTTTGATCGAATCATAGAGAAGGGCTTCTACACAGAGAAGGATGCCAGTAATCTCATTCAGCAGATTCTGGATGCTGTCAAGTACCTTCATGACATGGGCATTGTGCACCGTGACCTCAAGGTCAGTCAGACGTCAGAGATGTGATTGACGTGTTGGTCTGCATCTGACTGAGTGCATGAACAACCGGGTGTTATCTTTGACTTTCTGACTCTCTTGACTGTAGCCGGAGAATCTGCTGTACTACAGCATGGACGAAGACTCCAAAATCATGATCAGTGACTTTGGTCTGTCTAAAATTGAGGGCTCTGGCAGTGTGATGTCAACAGCCTGTGGAACGCCTGGATATGTTGGTAAAGAATCCTGAGTTGGCTTCAATACCCAGTTTTACATGATGGTGAACGCCACCACACATCAGTGGTGCCTATTGGCGATAATTGTATCTCATATCTTAACATCAGTACATTGTCTTTATTCTTTTAGCCCCTGAAGTGTTGGCTCAGAAACCCTACAGTAAAGCAGTGGACTGCTGGTCTATTGGTGTCATAGCCTACATTCTGTGAGTACACTTTTTAAATGGGGCAACAAGCTCAAACACCAGTTTGAGAGATTTTGCACCGACACAATATTCTGATAATAGTTAATAATATTAATTTTAATAGTCCTGATTTGGTCTCCATATTTTATATCCAGATGTTTGTTTGTTTTTTATTTTTAATCAAAAAAGGCATTTATACAAAGCATTCAGTAGCATTGTGTGTGTGTGTAAAAGAAATTTGAAAAAGAAAACACTTAGCCCTCTGTATCCAGATGTTTAACATTAATGGTAGTTTCACTAATTACCCAGAAGGAAATGTCCTGCATGTCTGTGTGGAAACATGACACCGGGCGTCTCTTGTGTGTCTCAGGTTGTGCGGTTACCCTCCGTTCTATGACGAGAATGACGCCAAACTGTTTGAACAGATCCTGAAGGCCGAGTACGAGTTTGATTCTCCGTACTGGGACGATATCTCTGACTCAGGTGTCCAACCTTTTTTTCCCCTTCTGTCCTTTTGGCTTTAAATAGACTTCACATACATTGGTAAAAAAAAATATTGGTAAAAGGATCACGTAGCAACGGGATGATAAATTGTTTTATTCTTGTTTAACCGGAGGTGAGCTTTCAACTTGACCGGGCCAGTACATTTTCACCATTCTGGTCTGCATATGTTGCCCCCTGCAAGATCCCATTCTGATTTTTTTTCCAGTTCTTGCTCCTGGCCTGAACCTCGTTTCACTGCTCTGGGCAAGGAGCTCTCCAGCGTTTATGACAAAAGATACAGTTGATGTAGCTGCCAGTTTTCTGGTACATGGGAATTACATCAATATGTAATTTTTTTTAATCTTGTTTTTCCAGCAGTTAGACATGGACCTATTATTTTATTAAGAAGCGGTTCGGTCTTGACGTAATATGGGCATTTAGGACTCAACAGACTTTGCCAGTTTTGTGCAGCTGATGACTTAATGTCTCATGAGTTTTGTAATCATTGTTTTCCATTACAGCTAAAGACTTTATAGTGCATCTGATGGAGAAAGACCCCAACATGCGTTACACCTGTGACCAGGCTCTGCAGCACCCCTGGTACTGATCCTGTATTCATGTAACAATCACAGATTCACATCTCAAGACAAGACCGCTGATACTCTAATCTGTTAATAAATCTCACTTAACAAAATAAACAAAGTAGCCCTCAGTGCTGTTCTCTCTTAATGTGGCGTCAGCGTAGAATTCTGCAGTGCTCATTGCTTCCTCTCTTTGTCAGGATTGCTGGAGACACTGCCCTCGATAAGAACATCCACGAGTCTGTCAGTGCCCAGATCAAAAAGAACTTTGCTAAAAGCAAGTGGAAGGTGAGATCCTTCGGTTTGTTTATTTAGCACAATATATTTTGCGTTGTTAAATACACGTGTGGAGAGAATAGAGTTTAGCCGCGGTTAAAAAGTTTGGTCTCTTTGGCCAATCGTGTAGTTTGCTTTGCTGTACTTTCCCCACTAACGTTGCTTTGTTCTCTCAGAAACCTGTTTAAAATATTAAAAAGCGTCATGGTTTATTTGCAAAGGGATGAGCTGTAATCGATGTTCAGTTGAGTCTGTGGCCTTTTCTCTGCAGCAAGCATTCAACGCCACAGCAGTGGTTCGTCACATGAGGCGTCTCCAGCTGGGCACCAGTAATGAGGGATCCAGCCCCACCTTGCCCAGCCCATGCCAAACTCATCTGCTGATGCCGGAGGAAGATGCAGGTACCAGTGGTGGGTTTAGCCCCCTCACACTGGGTTATTGGCTTATCTCCCTGGTATGAGGAGTGTAAATATAGCCCTGTCATGTGCACTGCAGTACTGCTAACACGCCTTGCTTCTTTTTCTCTCAGAGGCTTGTTGTGAGGGAGGCTGCTCCCAGAACATCGACAACGGGGCCGCCCCCCTGTCCAACTGCAACTTCTGCCACCACCCGACCAGCAGGGTGTGATCCCCGCACCTGCTCCGCTTACCCATCCAATCAGTTCCAATGACTTTCCAGTTTTAACCCCTGCAGCGAAACCAGAGGCACCATCTGCCCCTTTATGTGGTTAGGAATACGGCGTCATTCCAACCTCTCGCCTGCAGGGGGAGCAAGCCTGTCCAGCCTGAGAAGGAAGACAATCAAATGGGGTGAATCGGAGAAGGAGGGAGACTTGATGACAAAAATGATGACAGAGTGGGTCATTTCTTACAGATCGGGCTGGTAGTTTGGAGGAGTTGAAATGAGGGAGATGATACAAGTGAGGGAAAGAATAAGCTCCTCCACCAGCTTGTCAGGTGCATTGTTATGGCCGCAGCAGGACAGAGCTTATTGGACACTGTTTTTAATGACGATTTTTGATCCACCTTGTCTTTGTTTTGTTGTTTTATATCGTTCAATAGTTTCTTTTGTCATTTTTAACCTCCTAATGTTAGACATTTTGACGTGAAACTCCAGAAACAGTATCTGCATGATTAGGAGAGAGCCTTCCCATTGCATGTGTCGTTATCGTCACCCTGCTGCAGAAATGCAAAACGGAGTGCCAAGCAAACCATGGGTGTTGTGTGCAAAGGTTGTCAAGGGATAAAGGCAACTGGTGCAGTATATTGAAATTAAAGCGCGATAAATTGTGTTATTGTATGGAACTGCAGTCTTGAAGTCATGCTTTTAGACAATCAGTGACATAATAGTTTATGCAACAAAAACTCCATCTATCGACTATGTAGCCTTTCCTGTGGTGGTATAGTGTTTCCAAACAGTGGCCAGACTTTTTGAAAGTAAAAGGCTTCTTCCCCTGATCCTTTTTCAACCCCGGGCCTCCCCAACTGCTAGAGCACAGGGATCTATCTTTGTCTAAGGTGCCTTTAGGATAAATATATATACACATATTATTAGCAGGTAGCTTCTGAAATCTTGTGTCTGTTTCTGCACTGTCCTTGTTGCTCTGGTTCTTTCTGTAACTTTATCTTTTGTATGTATCACATTTTAAGCTTTAAAATGCAGTTTCATCCTTTTTGCCTCAAGGTTATGTCCTGCAATCTCCCAACATCTACTCACATTGCATCATGAAAACAAAGGGTTTTTACTCAAGAGCATAATTTATTAATGAAAATGTTCAAAAATATTTTCTAGGATTATTCCTTTCTTAATGACATATATTAAAGATTAAAGGACTGTATTCATGTATCAAAATATATTCTGTGCAAAAAAACAAAAACAAACCTGCAAATCTGGTTACACTGAGCAGTTTGCTTACTTTATTTTTCACAACCAGTCTTGACAGTCGGATCAAGTAAATTGTTGAATGCAAAAAAAAAATGCAACCAAAACTTTTATATGCATCTGTCATCTGGATTAAAGGGAGCGAATATTCAGATTGAACCACATCATATTTGCAGCACATCCATCCGTGCTCTGTACACCAATGAAAACAGAGTACATACTCTTACTGTGTTCTCCCATGCTTTTTTATTGTTTCTCCTTAGATGTGCATAAAGAAACACAAACAGCATCAGCAGGAGCTTCATGCACACTGCCTCTTTTAGACCTAATCTGGTGCCTGTGTAGTTACTGCTGTGCCCACAGGACCACAAGTGCTGACACCTTCCATCTGTTTCATGCATCCCCTGATTACCCCTTCACCCTGAAAGGATAATGTTTTCCTTTTTTTTAAAACTTTTTTTAAATTTTCTGCTACAGTGCTGCAGGTGTTTGGTACTAATGTAACTTGGGTACGTTTGCATGATGTGGCTTGACATTTTTGAAACCAATGATTAATCAGTAGTGTGAAGCCTTCTTGTGATGATGTTACACTTGCTAGTGAGAAGAGATGTTTTAATCAGATGTTTTAAAATTATACAAGTTAAAAAAAAATTCTCTTCAGAACGTCATGTTAATGAGCAACAAGCAGACAAAAAAAACCTGAAGTAACATCTCAACATTTCAAATCAAGGTCCGTGTGCTGAATTTTTGAGCCTAATTCAGCGTCTCTATTGGTCAGACGTTGTGTATTTGGACAGTGATGTAACTGGTGACTAAAAACTGTGAAGTGTGGTTAAAATAGTGATTTTTGATTTTATTTTGACTTTGTTGGCCACTCAAGCACAAAAAAGCTCACGTGTGTAGGCAGCTGTTCTCCGCAGCCCTGTTGTTGTTGGCAGACTGATGGACATTAATCTGCTGCACCTTCATTGATAATAAAAGTTACTCATCATCACTGATGAAGATTAAATATATTGTTTGACTCTAACAACACATTTCTCCAGCAAAAATGTATCTGACAAAAGAAAAGGGACTGCGTGACTATTTGTTCTCGCTTTGTTCTTTGCTGCAGCAAAGAACCAGGAAATGGAAAACTAAAGATTTTTACATTCCAGTACAATGAAACAAGTGATTATAAAATACTGTACATAGCCATATCCCATTACCTCACCACTCAACCACCTTGGTAGGAAAATAGCAGGGGTAACATTAGAGTTACAGTTGCGGGGAAGTTGTACTAACCTTGCCCTTAAATTTGACGAACTACAGGGTATTTTGATCAATTGCCACAGGTTTTTGAATTAAATGTAACCGTTTTTACAGCCCGTCATGTTTTTTGCCTAAAGGAACGACATCGCTTGTATGAGGGTTTCTCCTTAGATTGCTCGGTAACCACTTGTAGAGAATTTACCAGTGTCTGCTAAGATTTGTTGTACAAATGAGTATTTGTACAATAAATATGTTGCCTTTAAATATGTGTTGTTTTGGGCCACAGTACCTTACGTATCCATCGATACCATGGCTCATGGGTTGTGGAAAAGTGACTGCTGCTCAGTGTGAGAGCCGGTGACTTGTGCTTGGAACAGATTTGTAAGTGAAACATACAATAAAATCCCTGTCTATGCATTATGGAGCTGTCTTAGTGTATCTGTAAACACCAATTCACCAGCTGCATGTACATGATAAATATATGTATATACAGTATATATATAGAGAGAGGGAGAGAGAGAATTTTGAGTAAATTATGCACAACCAAGAAGCAACAACACTTCCCAAACAGGACTATTTTATTACTGTTTTATTTATGTGTCGTCGTCCAGCAGACTGATACAAAAACCTGGAGGGGAACTGTAGTATCAACACATAAAAAGTTTTCTCACAATTCCTCACCCTTAATATTTACCCTTAAATTCCTATAATAAATCTGCTTACAATTTAAGGCAGTTAAATGTTTAACTGAATTGGCGCTGACTGCATCAGATGACGTATTGATCCTTCTGCTTCTCTGCCAAGGTAGTTGTGCTAAATAATAAGGATTTAGCTGCTCTGTTATTGGAAACATTATATCAACAAGATGTTAATTCATCAAAATTCACATCTTCATTTCAGGGAACTTTGTTGTTTCTGCATTATTATGCACAACCAAGAAGCAACAACACTTCCCAAACTGGACTATTTTCTTACTGTTTTATTTATGTGTTGTCGTCCAGCAGACTGATACAGAAAACCCTGAGGGGAACTGTAGTATCAACACACAAAAAGTTTTCTCACAATTCCTCACCCTTAATATTTACCCTTAAATTCATATAATAAATCTGCTTACAATTTAAGGCAGTAACTGAATTGGAGCTGACTCCATCAGATGACGTATTGATCCTTCTGCTTCTCTGCCAAGGTAGTTGTGCTAAATAATAAGGATTTAGCTGCTCTGTTATTGGAAACATTATATCAACAAGATGTTAATTCATCAAAATTCACATCTTCATTTCAGGGAACTTTGTTGTTTCAGAAAATCTTTCAATAATAAAACGATCGCCGCGGTACTTTTCTCTGAGTTGTAATTCTGCAAGTGTTGATCTCATGAAATAGTTTTGCGGCTTGAGAGGTTTGTCGTTAATGTTAATTTCATCCTCTCCTCCATCAGGCCTCTCTTGACTTCTCCAAGGAATGCTGGGTAACTGAGGCCTGTGGTTTGGCTTCTGGAGCTTTGCATTGGAGGAAAGCGAGAGAAAGCGAGAGTCTGGTGGTTGACCTCACTCAGGAGACAGTAGACCGAGTTGAAATGATGTGGTCAAACCAGGAACAAGGGATTGATTCAAAATAATGGGAGAGAAATTGCATGAATCACAAGGTAGAAAGTGCTGTAAGACACAGGCTGTGTTTAGATGTGGAAGAGTGGAAAAACTGAATTGAGACAAAATTTGAGGGTGAAACTTGGCGTCGTGTGGAGCAGCACAACTGAACCAGGGATGTTACAGAAAGAGCGCAGGCCTCCATTCTCCATGCGAACACACATATCTTTATGCCTGGGGTTGATTTCTCCACAAAACAAAAGCAGCTTGTTGGTGGTGAAGATTGTGCTTAGTGCACGTCCTCCTGTCAGTTCCAGTGCTGTTGCCCATGCTTGCATGGAATGTGTAACCGAGTATTGATAAAGTGTGGAGCCAAAAGTGTAGCACTGTTGCGAGGTTATGACTGTTAGTGAGCGGTGTCGCGAATTCAAAACTTCTATGACCATTGGAAGCTGCTGCTGTCGCATGAACAAGCTCCGGCTGCTGATGCTGGATGCAAGCAGTGATATGATGTGGTAAACAGCTGCTTTAAGTCTTCTGGTCAGGTGTCAGGGTTTACTTATTTGTATGATATGTTAAGATGTGTTACGCATTTCACGGCAGTCCATCCTATACACGTGTCGACTGAAAATGTCAAATTCACGCTGGCACAAGAGGAGAGATCATGAGATCAACACTGTCATTAGTCAATTTCCTACTGGGACCATGGATGTGTATTTAAAAATGTTTTTTAGAGTTCATAATGTTTGTGGAAAAAGTGTCGATTAAATCAGAAACGGTCATTATGAACCTTTTCTGCGCAGAGTACCTGTTTTAGGTTTGTACAGGAAACGTGTTGTGTGTACAGGAAGCACTCACACTGCCCTTGTGTCCATCAACAAGAATTTATTATGCTAATATCTGTCAGTGCTCTGAGATATATGGACATAATTATGTCTTTGTTGTCCTTCAGCGTGTGTTTTTTAAGGAGAGTTTCTGCAAAACGTTTGAGCTTTTCACTCTTTCCCAGTCCAGTATCTGTAAAAAAAAAAAAAAAAGACTTACTGAGTTATTACACAAAATACAGCTCATTTGTTTTTCATAAAAGATTAACTAAGCAACATATTGAGGGAACGATACAAATTCATCATACAGCAATGTAGCAGTTCAGTTTCCTATGACAGTTCTGTTTTTGTGGGAAATGTTGCAGTCGTGTACCAAAAGCAAGTTGTTCACGGTTTCACATGTGGTTGCAGTTGCACAATACTTTTAATTACTGGCATTTTGGGTGAGGTGGTATTTAGTTTGTTTGGTGCTTTGACACCAATACACAAAATGTTCTTTATAGTGAGAAGGTCTGAATTCAGTGCAATAGAAAGCATTGCCACCAAAATCCAAGCAGTTGTTAAAGGCACAACTTAAAAGCAAACCTCTCAGAAAACGGACTAATACTCATGAATGCAAAAATAAAAAACGTGACCTCATGGGAAGAACCAGCAAATCCAATAACATGTTATATCTAAACAAATATGATGTTTATTTCTTAATGGGAGGATATAATCTCATCAGACAGTCCCTGCACTGCTCTGCAGCATAATGCCTTATGACATGTAGGCAAAAAAGAGTTTCTGTTCTGCATTATGCAGGTTTTAAAAATGTTTTTCAGCTTCTGGTTTTCTTTATAACAAAATTCAACTCTCTCTCTCTCTCTCTCTCTTTTTATTCTCTCTGTTACACACACGCATTCCGCTCTTCAGCCAGCCGCTGTGATCTCTTTCCCGCATCTTGTGCATTTGTTTTGGTTGCAGCATCAGAGAGCTCATCTTGGGTGAATACGTTCTTTGGACGAAACGCTGGAAAACTGATTTTCAAAACTTTCCAATTCCTATTTCTTTTTGGTCTTGTGGTCCCAAATTGTTTTAGGAATAAAAGCAGGCTGTTTGAGTTTGAACAAGTCAAAGTCCCTGAGGTGCTGGAACACAGCAGCAGGCAGGAGACCTATCGTTTACAGTGAGATCACCCTCTTCCTCGTGCCCTGGAGATGACTGACGTGACGTTTGAGCTTGAGTCACTGACTGTGATTAATTAATTTCGGTTAGCTGGGAAAATGATGAGAGACTGTTTTTTTCTACAGTGAGTCAAAAAAATCTGAGCTTTCAATCAGTGGACTGAATGCTTTGGTTTCTGAGTCTAAAGCCAAACAACTGCAGACCCTCAAAGTCCTGCATGACTGTGCAAACCACAATTGGTTATAATAAACAGGATGGCGAGGAGGATAAAAACAGGGGGATGGAGAGTATGTGGCAGTATGAGGAGACCCACTAATTTTCCACTTTTAGGAAAATTCAGTCTGCAATTAGGATCAAACATCACCAGAAACTTGACATCCATGTTACTCGCATTAGTAATTGATAGGATGCTGGCCTGTGCTTTGTCTACCAGAAAACAACTGATGAAAACAAAACCAAATGAGGCAGGATAGGTGGAGAGAAAAATGATGTTATGTTTCTTTCTATACCTTCTGCACATCTTTGTTTGTTTGTTTGGTCGTTCGTTCGATCATTCGTTTGTTTGTTCGTTCGTTCGATCGTTCGATCGTTCGTTCGCGATTATTATTCTTTTTCTTACTGTCTTGGCTCCTTGACCTGTATTCAGACCCTTTATTTCACTTTACCACTAAACAGTAGGGTCTAATGGATGGAAGTTCCATTATAAACAAAACCAGCTTGAGCAAACAACCAGAGCATTTGTGATTTATTCAAGTCTGATCCACCAGAGCTTAACGTACAGGCACCATGTATTTTGCAAACTGCAGCGTCATGTTTTATAGATTATTTTTGGGCAGAATAAATTCCGTTCATACAAAATACTCTGGTTTTATTACACAGGCCAGGATGGTACTGAACCTTAAAATGCTGCTAGTTTCATGTGAATCACCCAAAGAATTGTATGTAAACATCCAAATATATACCTATATTTGGTGTCACTGCTACGTGGTATCAGGCAGTGCGGCTTGGCTCTGGTGGCTGCTCCTCACACAGTTCAAGTGAACACGGCTATTGTTATGCTTTGGAGGTATAGGGTGATGATTGATATGATTTGGGGCTGCGAGCAAGACATCTTTATGTCTGTTTGAAAAAAGAACATCTTAAATTTAACAGGCCCACACACTATCCAGCCATAGACTTGTTTTTCTTTTCTTTTTTTTGCATGGTTGCAGATCAGCAGGCGTGAGTCTGTCAGAGCGCTCGACCTCAAAATCTCTCCATCATTCATTTATGGCTTAACAAATGATCATTCAGCTCTCCACTGGATTTGCAGCACTGATCATTTACCAGCTACTCACATTTGCACCAATTGTCTCTTGTAACATCTGCATCCAGTAACTCATAAAACTGGTGGATTTACAAGAAACACAACCCACAATTTGATGTTCCTCTCAGAGCTATGCAAAAACTCCAAATGCAGTCCAGAAGGAACGAGAAAAGCCCCAACTCCTGCACATTCTCTACATGTGATGTAAACATGCAGGGTGGAAATATGGCAACATGAACCTAACATCCAAAGTCTAACCATTAGACACAGCAAGAGCTTGGCAGCGCTAATGACAAACATATGAAGTCCTGAGTACCTCCTCCTTGTCTGGTGAACCACCTCAGCAAAACAAAAGAATAATTACAAGTGAAGGATGGAAGAGGAGGGGCGAGGGAGGAAAATGAATAGTCTGGAAGAGAAAATGCAATAAGAAGGGATGTAAATAATGACTGAAATAAAGTTTGTATTGTGTTCCATCATAGTGAGCTGTTAACATGACAAACAATCTGTGAAAAGTGTGAAAGAATGAATAGACAACACTAAAATCCAAATTCTGGCAACATGGACTTTTTTTTGGATGCCATAACTCAGCCAAGGAATTTAATCTGGTGTTATGATCATCACTGTAGCCTGGAAGTAAAATACTGACCTCACTCGTCTTGACTCGCTGAGACGCTGGATTTGCCACTCGGCGCTGTAAAGACACAGGCGCTACAGGCGATACAGGCGTGAGACAAAAAGCATGGTATTGTGATTGTAGCCAGAGTGCAACAGCAGAACAGCCGCAGAGGGACTACACGCACATCAGTCATCCCCAGTGAAAGAGACGTGGACAGGCAGAGATGACAAATCACCTCCCTGCAGCCAGAAAAGGCTACAGCTGGTCAAGTGGAACGAGACAATGAGGAAACATTTCCACTGGAATGGAAGCCATGTTCACAGAGGTGCTGAGTAACTTTCTCTTTGCAAAGCAGCGAAGAAGAGAAATGTGAGCGAGCGGCAGGTACGGTACATAGCGGGAAAAAAAATGGCTGACCTGCACTGGGATGTGACAAAACATAACATTTCTTATGACATCTGATCTTGAACTATCTCAACAGGTATCAGGAGTGTAGAGGAAACGTTTGGACAACTAGGGAATGGATTATGGTTAAAGCGATATTCCCATCATCCTTAGCTATAGCTGTTAATTATCAGATTAATTATATGTGTGCTAATATATTTGAGACTTCCTGCTTTCAGCCGAGGTAAAAATGCTAAACGTTCACTGCTCTGACTTTAATGTTTAGAGTTTGTCCCTTCCAGACGACTGTACGTCATGACTCTCTGGAAGAGTCCCAGCATCCTATGTAGATATAAATGGCTCTTTCTAAAGTAATGAAAACACGGCAGCTCTTGTATGAGTTTCGTGTTTCATTTCTGCCAATACATCCACCTAAATGCATCACACAGGACTGTTACAAGTAAACAGCTCTGTCTCTCCCAGCACACACACAAGTCATTATGAACGATGAAGCCAGTGGCAGCTTGTGAAAGAGCCAAGTCAGAAACTCTGCTGGATTTCTTTGATGAAGGCCTTTGATGCTGTTCGGGGGGGAGAAGACAGACAACCATTATATGCTAAGCTTATTAATAAATCACATGCACTTGATTATTGGAAGAAAAAAAGATGAAACCTGAGCAGCAAAACAGGGTACTAGCATTTGTAAACATAAAACATGGCAAAGTAAATAAACCATGTCCGCATCTAGCCACGTCCTCTGGAAAGGACCACCTCCGCGCCGCCCTGTTGCTTGACATCTGCTTTGCAGCTTGGCCGTGCACAGTGGTTTATGTTGAGAAAGCAGTGTGTGTATATATCATCTTTGGCCCAGATCCATGGGATTTTGACAGCTGGCTACAGACGAGGCCGTAAAGGTTGCAGAGGATTCACTGGGCAAAGTGAAAGGCCAACGAGGAAACAGGATGAGGTGTGTGAACTCTGCAACACTTTGCACGGTGAGGTCAGATGATAGGCAAGAACCTATCCTCTGCAAATCCTGCACCAGTGCAAAGAAAAGCTTATCGTAAGCTCCTGACATAAAACGTGCTTAAAATGTGTCAATTCCTTTGTTTCTTCTCTCATGTTTATCTTCCTGACAAGCAAACCCATGGTTCGTTCCCATGGTTTTAATGGGACAGCATATGGAAGAAATTTGGTGCAGCTCTCCTGGAAATCGTGTTGAAGATTTCAGCTGCCAAGATGATTTTGGGTCTGAGATGTTCTTGGTGAAAGTGCACCAGACTGAAACTGGACAAGAGCTGGATAAGGAAGAGGTCAAAATGGGACCAGTTTGTTTTGTCGGATTTATGTTGCCTTTGAGTTTGCACAGCTTTTATTTATAACCTCTGATTTACTGGTGCGAAACCTCACTTAATGTATTGCGCATGCCAGAAATCATGTTTCACCGCGACTTTCATGTGAAAAGCAGGAGACACTGAAATTGAGATTTGAAACTTGCACTTGATGCCTCTGCATCTCCTGGTAGTTGTTCTGT
This sequence comes from Trinectes maculatus, assembly GCA_016785345.1. Taxonomy (NCBI): domain Eukaryota; kingdom Metazoa; phylum Chordata; class Actinopteri; order Pleuronectiformes; family Achiridae; genus Trinectes; species Trinectes maculatus. Next base: position 407,276 of record JAFBJQ010001297.1, read on the forward strand.
TCTGCTACTTGTCTAGACACATAAAAATATGCTGCAGAGGAAAGTAATATCCGAATGTGTTACAACGATAACCTGTTCAAGATGAGGCTTTAACCTGCAAATGTATAATTTCTTAATTTACTTCAGTGGTATTAACAATAGTATTATCATCTCTGATAAGCCAAAACATCCACACAGCAAGTTTTGTAAAAGCCTATTTATTTATTTAAAAAAACAGTAACTGTTACAAAAATTATGATATTGCCAAAGCAGATCTGATGTTTATAGTTAGAAAGAAAGCAAATATTATAAGGAATGAAAATACAGAGGGTTTAATGGCACAAACTCATTTCTGACACAGAAAAAGCCAAACCTGTTCCACACCAGGCTCACTGGCTGGATGGGATGGGTGCTCAGCACCCGGGTTTCCAACACAACAGCTCATCTTTCATTCAGTACAATTTGCATCAATGGACTCATATACAGGAGAAATTGGCACCAAATCAATTTCAGGAATCACCTGTTTTTGTGATAGTTTCTTGAGGCATAAACAGATCAGACGGATAAATGAATCGCCAGGCAAAGGTAGAAAAGAATGATGATGAAATTGTAAACTTGTAAACAGAGTTGCATTCCTGTATCCTAATATATGAAGCATTCAGAGCATCGAATACTTACAGGTTGTACATTATGTTCTTTATGACACTATATGTAGTTAACAGACGGTTATTTGGATCTGCCTAGGTTTTGATCCTCACTGCGATTCAGCGTCTCCAGAGCAGAAACTGTAATTGATAAACTACATCCTGAGGAATATTAAACACATTCCTCCACGATGATCTTGAGCTCTGAAATTAGAAAATCAATTATAACATTTATACAACGCATAATGTGTCCAGCACAGGAAAAAAGAGATAAAAAAAAAACTGAATTCAAAAGAGATTGCTCGTACCAACTGTTCCAACAGTGCATCTGCCAGCATTGAGCTATTATCGATGTGTAATGTTTGGGAAATGAACGTACTGCCACTAAGGTAAACTAACAGGACACAGGTTAGAACCCCGCAGCTGCTTTCCATTGCTGTTCTATCAGTATCTTTTCAGTTGGCACTGGCACTGATGTTTCATAGGAAGCGAAGGCTGGTTTAAATACCACAATAGGCACAAATGTCTAGTTTTTTAGCTTCTTGGAGAGGCCCTTTTTCAGTGGAGGGCTCTTCTGGTCCTGGGTAGTGTCCTGATCCGGGTGAGTCTGGGGCGTCTTTGATTCATAAATCTGTTTCAGGCTGAGCGTCTGCTGCTCCTTGGTGGTTTCGCGTTGGGCTTGGCGCAGCAGACGTTTCATTGTCTTCACCTTTTCGCGCAGGTGGCCATTGGCTTTCTCCAAAGAGCGAACCTTCTGGGAGAGAGTCCTCACCCTCTCCTCCTCCTCGAATAGAGCCTTCTGCACTGTGGAGCACAGCAACTGTAAAGAGACAGTTGAAAACAAATTTCAATTTGTTTATTCCATTTTGTTTTATGGGAAATACATTTGTAATATTTCTACTGTGTCCTGTTCTCCTCCAATATGTAGCACAATACCCAAAATGTGAGAAAGTCAGGATTCAGATTATTTATTTATATGGCCATTTTGAGAGGTGTTATTTTATTTCAGCTTCCCACCAACTTCTATCCAAGTTTAGCACCTAACAAATTACTGATCATTTGCGTCCAAGTCTTCCAGCATGAATTCATATCCTGCTCGATTTCCTACTGAAGTTCGTCCGACGGTGCCATTTGAGTGAAATCATCCTTTTATTCCATCATGGCTCGTACTAAATACTGATGTCAGGCTCCGTTTATTATTGTTGCACTTGTGACGCAACACCTGACAGGTTTTTGATACTAGATTTCCTTCGGGGTAAGTCAAGTGAGTGGGAGCTTCTGGCAGCTCTGTTCGTCGGCCACCGCTGCCAACAGCCCATAAGGCTTTCGATTCCACTATTCCACTGTTTGTGTATAAGAGAGAATCAAATGAGACCCTCTTGGCTGCTTTTATCCTACAGAAGAAAAAGAATGGAAGGAAAAACTCGAGAAATGAATCAGTGTATTTTGAGATTTTACCTTTCTTGCTGCGGAATCGTGTGTGAATTACATTTAAGCGTTGCCGTGTACAGTGTGTCCTGCTTTTGCGTACCGGCCAACGTACATTTATTTTAGCCAAGGACAACTTACAATGTAGTTCCGGATGTGGAAGACAGATAAATCTGAGCAGAGGGAAATGGTCAAACAACTCTCTCTGTTTCGGTGAGACACCACTGAGAGATGAAATCCAACATCCCTGTGAACCTGCAACAGATGATCCAAAGGGCCCAGACCTTTTTGAGGTAAAAAAAAAAAAAAAAAAATTAGCTCCAGATGCAGCTGACTGCATGCCTGTCTGCCTGAGTGTGGATTTCCTCCACAGATCCTAATGCTTCCACATGGGCCAGCGTGAAATAGTGATGTAAATTCCCTACCATCAGATAACAACCGTTGAGGATTTTGAGGAAATGTTAAAAGAAATGCGCTGCCGACTGCTGGCCCACATCACTGGTTAGTACATCACTCGCTGTAATATTATCTGTGGACCTCTTCCATGTGCTCATGCTCGTATCCCATGGGGACTAGAAAAGGATATGAAACAGTATAACGTAAAGGTTGAAGTAAAAGAGCAGAACAAACACGTTACATAAAGCAGAAAGTATAAAATGACGTAGGTAAGATTTGAACGTGACACCTTCAGTTGGTTTCTGTCTTACGCTGAGGTTTGATGCGGACATGAATATGACTAAAGCACCTGTCCATGAAAATGTCAGAATATACAATTTAGAGCTGCCTTTCTCACTGTGACACATGATGCATTCTCTAAGAGAGCATATGTCTGTGAATGATCTTAACCAAGTCAGAAATCACACCTTTATGGACAAAGCTCAGGTTAATGCAGTCCAAGTGCGCATATTTTCCCATGAGCCCAATTAAAAGTCCAATCAAGAAACATATATAGATATATGGTAGATCTAATTGTTTTATTTGGATCATACTCATGCTAATGTCAGGTCTCATCTTGGAGTTGGTATGTCTGAAGCCAGTTAAGGGAAAAACAGACGGATGTTTTGTGCTGTAACATAAAATTACACAATGATATTTTTGCAGTTTGTTGTGCATCAGTGTGCAGCTGTCAGGACACAATGGTGTCTGCAGCCTGACAAAACTAATATTTCTGCATCAGTGTTTGGAACAAATATGGTGAGAAAACCCAACTTGTTAAAGCAAAGTTTCTGTTACTGATAGGTTGTGGTGTGGGATCTTAAGATGGACACAGACCGTTGGATTTACTTTGGTTTGGATAATGTGATGTGTGTGGTATGTTGTGTTCTGGTGTGTGTTTGGGTCTGTTGCCCAAACAATGGTTGCTCAGTACCAGGAAAAACAAAGTCTGTTTTTATTTTTCTTGGAGGAAATCTAATCATGAGAATGATGTAAGGGAGCAGCCTTGCTATCTAAATGTCACTCTGTAATTATAATCACAGGCCTGACCCAAAAGTTTGCCGTTAATGGAAATACAAACCATGTTTTTTATGCTCTTTACTCATGGCAGATTTTTGCTTTTATGAATAGTCAGCAAATGATTGGAAACAGACAGAAGAAGACTGACCTAAATCAGGGGGGTTGTGCCAAAGGTTTAGATTCATTAAAGGGGATCAAGAAGTGGCGAGTGGCTGGAAAGCATTTATATACTGGCATGCGCTCCGAGTCAAAGCACACAGAGTGAAGGAGAACCAGGTGTTTGTTTGCCAACGATGTTTCAGTGCAAATGAATTTTGTTCAGTGCAACAGTGACAGGGAGGTGTGGACCGCAGCTCCAGCCCATTGATACAGATCATCCTAAAATCTGACCTCCATCAATCCCAGTGTAAAAGACTTTTGATGGAGCTGTGACTTCCACATACTGACCCCAAAATGATTGATCTGCATGGTCTTATGTGTAGCCCAGGAGCTATTTTGTGATTAAGGGTTGTAATTTACTTTCACAGTATATCCACATACCCTGGTTTTACTTTAGTTTGTGATTTTCTTCATTTCCTTGAGTTCCTTTCGACAACTCCCAGCGGAGAGTTATGGTTTTTCCAGCCCATCCGAATCATCCTCTTTAAATATCTATCATGTTTCTTGGCTGCAACTCAGCTTACTGTTTCCTGTCTTGTGAATTTCATCTGAGGGATGCAACTCACAATTATTTACATTACTGCATAATCTACATGCATTTTAATTAATTAATAAATATCATACATTTCTAATAGGAATTGACCAAAGCAATTAATCAATTAATAAAATATTTACCAATGTGCTTCAGTCAACTAGCAGATGAACAGTCCCTTGTTTCATCGCCTGACTATACACTAGTTTGTTCTGAAGACCACATGGTTGAAACCGCACAGAATGAGATGATGGACCTCTGAGGCCTGATCTTCATATCTGACCAAATCTGACTATTGTCTCCATACGATGTCACTGGAACATCAGAGCTCTTTGAGGATAAGAAAATGCTTCATGAAACAACTGACAAAAATGGCATGGACAATGTTTTTTAAGTAGAATATTCCTTTAAACATAATGAGTTCTTTGTCAAAAAAAAAGTTCTTTGTTGGGAAATGTGTATTTGGTTTCTGATGCCTTAAGAAATGATTTCGCTCGCCAGCTTCTTTGTAGTATTCCTTTGAAAACAACCGGATGTTATATTGACTCCATTACTTCAGGCTACGTTGTCGCATTGAACTCCTTCCCCCGTCTACGTGCAGCCAATGTGACACTAAATCACAATAACTGTCAGTTTCTCCCACTGATTGCAACTTAAAAGGAATCAACCATTTCATCACTGCTGGTAAATGGTTTCATGTCAGTGGCTCAGGGTGGCTACGTACCCTGCTGTCCTCCTGTGCCTCCCACTCCGGCGTGAAGCTGTGGACCTGAGTGCCAGGCGTACAGTTGGCAAACTGAAAGAGGCTGGCAAACATGCGATGGTTGTCCGCAGTGTCAGGGAAGATAGCGTCCTGGAAGTTCACTCCATGAGGGAGAATATTGTAGTTTTCATCCATCCTACATGACAGGGAGGGGACATGGTTGTCTTGATTCACTTAGGAACTAAAACAACAGAACATCTACAAACATTTATGCTTTTGTAAAAACACAGATGCAAACGGGGATTTTGTCTCAAGTCAAACAAAGTTAATAAATTTAAACAAGGGGATATAATGTGATAATTGATCATGGGTATACTATGAAAACAATGCATTTAAATTAAAGCAAATGAGAAACTTGTATCTATTTATCCAAGACTCTGGTTCACTGAGTCTCTGTAGCAGCGCACAAAGTCAGCACACACATGTCATCAGTAAACTGGGAACATTTTGGAACCAAAACCCCAAACATTTATTTATATGCATAATTGCCAACAGACCCTGCTCTATTATTATTCAAAATTAAAACATTACATAGAGAATTCAGGCCAGAAAATTACCAGGCAAATGGATTTACTCTGCACGTTTCATATCTTCTCCTACAAAGTGAAGTATGTGAGGGAGGAAGCGGCATTTCTTTTTCCATACATCTGGAATTCATCTCGTTTCCCTCAAGGGACATCAAAAGTTTCGGTGTCCCTATCAGAGGCAGTGATTGTGTATTTATGTGTATGTGTGTGTGTGTGTGTGCGCGCGCGTGTGGGTATGTTGAAAGAGTGAGAAGAAAGCTGACGTTTTGCTTCAGCAGAAAGAGGTCAAAGGTCACAGCTAAGTGCACTAACCAGGAGGTCAGATCAGAAGAACTGTGTATCCCGGGAGCCTTAATTGGGTTTCACTGCAATAGAAAAATATGTAAACTCCAGAATAGTGATACGAAATTCTTTTTTTTTTACAGTGTGCGGTTGTTAGTCATTTTCCCACTTTTGTGCCGTGTTACAAAAACATTATTTTGAGCGACAGTTTAAGCTGCTTTTCTGTTTATGCAGATAAATCTGATGCAAGGCTCTGCATTCGGTTGTTTTCTTGTGTGACAGAGGATTTAAAAAAGTTGACGTGAACATTTGGCTGAGCCAGCGCACTCAATCTGTCTCATTTAAAGGTCCTGAGGGAGATCCTCAGTCACATTTTTCTCCATTATTGGTCCAATCCCGAGAGCTTATACACATGATTGATTGGATCAACTGTTTTGGTCTGAGACAGTGTTGTTGAGGCTTTTATAACAGGAAATGGATGTCCACTGGAGACTACAAAGAGAACCTTTTCCTAGTCCAGTGGCTGGTGCCCCAGACAAGTCTTCTCTCACTCTGTGTGAAGGTTTGGGTGTTTCGGTGTCAAATAGCTACAGATAAACGCAAATAGGACTTTTATTATAGGAGGTACTCAGAAGCAATAAAGACCCATAGGAAATGATCTTGTACATAGTTCAAGCTTTGTGTTCAAGAGAAGAAAGTGAGGAATACACTGATATTCCCGTCAATCCATCATGGACTGGAGTCTTCTGCAAAAGAAAGTGTGGGAAAAACCATGGGGGGTACCCTCTTTTACATTTATTGACAGACCACCGCTGCTTTCGTTTACTGGAGTAATCACTGCTTCTTAATCGTCCCCACAGCTGCACTTTAACAGATCTCTGTTGTGACTGTAGCTTGAGGACATTCCTGCTCAGGGTAGCCCAGGCTGATTACAGGGAATAATGTCAGGATGTTGTCACCATCACAACGGGAGACAGCAAAGTCGCCCCTGAAGGTGTGATTACCTGAAACCAGTTCGAAATCCCATCTAAAGCCTTTTAGACAGCATCCTGCTTGGCAACGCCCGATCACACACGTCCATGTGATTTTGCGTGTGTGGTGTGTGTGCCGACCCTCATGTGGGGCAGCCAAACATTAAGCTTAAAGAATGCTCTGACCCCCCCCCCCCCCCCCCCCCCCCCCCCCCCCCCCCCCCCCCCCCCCATCGCCCCCCCATATCTATCTCTTCATCAGTTTGAGAGAAAAAGCATAAAGAGAGAAGAATATCAGAAAGGCCTGTCAGTACATGCCTTCTTCATCAAACAGTATATGTTGTTTTCTTCAGCAGAGCTGGGCAGACTCAGCGTGCTGATAAGTCTGAGTGATAATTCTCTGTAGGTTTACCTCCATGCTGTGGGGAAAAGGTCCGGCACTGTAATTACACTGGCAGGAATGCAATAGACGTTGCCTGAGCAACTGTGTGGTTTCTGTCCAACAGCCATTAAAGAATGAAGCGGCCAAATTATTTCTTTCTTTTTTTTTTGTCCGGGTGGAAATTTTGTCAGATTAATAAACATACTGTTAACCTGAAATCAATACATCGTTATATAGTGATTAAACGTGAAACTTTGTTCCAGCCGCCTGACGGCAAATCTTTCTTTACTGGCAAACGACTAATTTAATCCTCTGAGAGTCTTTTCCTTCCCTTCATGACAGATCCCAGCACGGGTATGGAAAGTCGCTGGTTTTCACTGGAGCGAAGAGGAGGGGTGAGGGTCACCCTGCAATTTCATATTAGATCTGTACTTTTAACACATCACCCACTCCCCAACCCTGCACATACACATATACATGGACACACAATCCTAATGCTTACCTACTACTGGACCTGGTGTGTCTCAGTCACACAGTCACATACCATGATCTGAACCCAGATACATGTAACTATTGTAAACTGCACGCCTGAGTTTCTGTCCTCTGATGGGAGAGGTGTAATGAGTTGGCTACAGCAATAGCAGATGATAGTGGAGTCCCATCATCACCGTATCATTTATCGCCATCTGAAGCTTCATAATGAAAAGTTACTGTCACATGCCTGACATTATTTACACTTACCCTGCTGTCTCCTGCCTTAATAGTCTGATACACAGTACAGCATGTGTGTGTTTCTTTTTCACACCCAATTATTATCAACCTTTCTTTAATTCATGCAGATTAATTGAATCCAGGGGGCAGAGATGTCTCCTTGACTCATTCCTCCATGTGTTATTCGTTCAGCTGAGGGAAGTGTATTGCAGCTGTGGGACACATCTGGATAACAGGGTGTCATGCTGTGTTATCTCTCTGGCTCCAGTGGCGGAGACAAACTGAGAAAAACGGCCCGACTGGGATTTACATCCATGCTCCGAAACCTCACCCTCATTTAGAACTCTGCATAAATCTCTGTTACAAAGTGAAACCGACACAGCCCTCTCGTGTACAGTTGTTTCTCTTTGCTCTCACCCCATTCACACAATGCATTCAGATGGAGCTGTTTGTTACACCAGGGTTTTGCTTGAATCTTTTTATTCCCTTTTGTTATGATTTACAGGTGGAAATTTAAAAAAAAAGAATCAGGGGCGTGTCTCTCACCTGAGGAAGAAGTAGTAGTTGTTGTTCTTGGTGACGCTGTAGGAGAAGCAGGGGAAGTAGCCCAGGCCGGTGACGTTGAACCTGGAGCCGGCGGGGACCTCCAGCATGCTGCCCCACGCCTGGTCGCACAGCAGCTCGATCTCGGCGGAGAAGAGCAGGTCGGTGTCGTGCTGCCACGGCAGGTAGTTGTACACGCTGTACGACTCCCGGTGCAGCGCCAGCACCTTCGCGAACACGATGATCTCCGCCAGCTCCGCGCGACACGCTTCCGTCTGCGGTCTCCAGTCGTGGGGCAGCTGACAGGCCGAGGTGCCGCCGGGAGCCGCCGCTGCCAGGGCCAACACCAGCACGGTAATCCACATGATCCGACTGCGAGGGGTCACCGAGGGGCCCCCACAACAACGCTGCTGCTGATGGATGGAGGAAGGAAGTAAGCAGACTTTACTTCATGTGCACAGTCCCACGAGAGAGGGAACCAGCTGGTGATCACACTGAGTCAGATGGTGAGGGCTGTGTCTTTGTCTCTGTGCACGACTCAGTACCTGCGGTCAGTGGATCAGCAGCCCCCCCACCCCCCACCCCCCACAGTACTGAGACCAGGAGGAGCAAAGACACAGCTGAGACCCAGGTTCAACTCTCAGACACATAACAACAGACCCCGCAGCCCCGGTGTTGTCACAGATTGTGCCAGATTTAGCTGATGCTGCAAAAAAAGTTTTTTTAAGCAGCAAAACAATGAAAGACCAATGTTTAAAAACGTCAACGTTCCGATTAGCTCGATGGCGCACTCTAGTGTCAATGCTTAGGCATTGCAGTAGCGTTTACGGCTTTAAAGCCATACATTGAGTACAAATGGGATTTTACGCGTTTGCGTTGCGAAATATTAAAATTGCAAGAACAAATTGATTGCACTAACAAATAGCTACCGCACAGCTGAATATAAATTCAGTTGATAGACTTTGAATGAGAATTTGACTGTTACACCTCTAGGTGGCAGCACCATCGAGCAAAAAAAACAAAACAAAACAAAACATCAGTGACCTGTTGCAGTTTGGTCTCCACTCCTGAGAAGTGGTTACGCACTAAGTGCTCGTCAGATGCATACAGCAAAACAGCAGCAAAACCCACTTATGTCCACCATCCTGTGGGAAACATGATCTGACGTTTACAACATTCTTTGTTTTGTTATTGGTTGTTATTTGTCATTCACTATGTGAGTCAGTAAGGAATGAGAGCAGGTTATTTGATAATGAGATACCCACCATACATCTTACTCTCAGAAACGTTATCATCACAGCAATCAGACTTTACCACTTTGAATGTTAGCCCTGAAAAACCAAGACACACAAGACATTTTTGTTTTTAACACACTCAACCATGGCATCTTTCTCACCACTCAGAACAAACTTATGTGATCACGCCTGTTGTGCCTTCGCAAACGCCGCTGGGATGCTGGTAGGCGTGGAGATTTCTCAGGTGACAAACACAAAGTGCCAGGAGTTGACTGGGGGGAACAACATTTGAGAGCTAGAAGGCTGGAGGACATGGCTGCAACGCTGCTGACCGTGATGCTCATGATCACCTACGTCTGTGAGGGAGGTCCGATTTTTTTTTCTGATATTTTCTGACATTATGCAACCTCTCAGATCTTATCCTGTAAATTAATGTGTCCGTGTCAATTGTTTACATTGATAGCCCTGCTGGGAAGATCCACAGCTTCTGATTTCCTGCTGAAAATCCGAGAGAAGCGCTCATCAGAGTGTTGCAGTCCAGAGGCCAGCGAGTCTGAAGAGCTCGGAGAAGTGGATGATGGATATGTAAGTTCACTGTCCTTTGTACCTCCTCTAACACTGATGACATTTGGGATACATTTGTTGAGAAATGTGGTCATCATGCCATAAATTGCATACTTTATTTCCCTTTCCATATTTCTCTTTAAAGTAAGTTTATCATTAACATTCTATTCTATTCTATTCTATTCTATTCTATTCTATTCTATTCTATTCTATTCTATTCTTATAGAATCATGTCAAAATCTTCAGAAAATAAATACATCTACTGCTGAGTTCAGCAGTAGATGCAATCCACATAAAACTATATGGATCACAAAGAAAAAACATGTCCAGAACCTGGATTCGGAGTTAAGAGACACTTCCTTGTCTAACAGGTATAAAGTGTAACTCAGTCAGGCGTTTACCATTACCATGTTCTTACATACCAGGGTTGCAATCGGAAGACAGTGAAGGCAGGCCATTAGCACAGACTTTGTCATTAGTGCACCCTGCTGCAAATATCAGATGGCCAGCATGAAAGCCAGAGGACAGGTGGAATGTGGATGTGGTTTTCTATCATGTTGTAGCACATTTAACAAACATACCATTTCAACATATTATAATTAGGCAAAGCCTTGATTGTTGTGTATAGAAATAAGTGTGACAAATCATTCACAGGAGGACAGTGTCAAATTGCTGTTAAATGGAGGTGCTGCTCAGATGGAGATAAACCATGTAAGTTATATAGTTGCAAAACATTTGGGGTTCAATGTTGATTTAATTTGTATTAAATAAACGTTATATGTCATAAGAAATGTTTCTAATCCACTTAAACTCTGGCTGATAGCACTTCTGTCTTTCAGCAGAGCCCTGGAGGGGAGGCTGTGGTGGATGAAGGATCTGGGATGTAACCGAGACAGAAATCATGACAATGTTGTTGTTGGGTAAAAAGACACTTAGTTTTCCCAAAACCACTGAGGCACCAAGAGAAACATTGTTTGATTGCATTTCAGTTGTAACAACATATTTGAAATTATATTAATACATTATAAAGTATAATCACAGAAATTAAGTACTAATATTGTGTAAGACATTTTATGATGTGTAATAGATTTTTTTCAAGAATTTATTAGCATGCCATTTATCCTTCCTGTTATATTAAACCATACTATGACTTAGATTTGACCTTACATAAGCCTATATATGTGCAAGCAAGCTTCATAATCCTAAAATTACTAAATAAAGCTGTATTAATGATCATTTATGTTGTCTCATTTTCTATAAAACAGCAGATATAAAAGTGACAGTTACTGTCAAACCCCCAATTTTTAATTCTGCATTGTAATCATGTTATAGAGCTATTATTGTGTCTGCGTAAAAGATGTCGTTGGGCTCAGACATTCAACACATTTTGATAAAAAACAAACAGTCTTGCAAATGATCGCAGACGCATGTTAAAATGACATCAGATAACAGAATTGCTTGTCTTATCAGTTCGACTTTTTCTTTCCTCATGCAGATGTGAACCACATATCGAAAGCCTGTTTCGAACGAGAGAATATAAAAGGCAGAGTCACATGCTGATCACGGGCTTTGGTAGTCTCATTTCCTCATCTAAAGGACCGATGACCATTTAATGAAATAAAGGTTGTAATTACGTACTTCGAAGTCATTACGCTTTTATTTAAACGTAATTCGTTTCACTTCGCCAGCTGTGAGCTTTAATCTAATGTCATGCGTAATAATGCCAGGTATGCGCAGAGGACTGCTGCACTGTAATGATGCTTTTCAGTGCCACTCCTGAATCTTGACTTTCACTTTACTGTAAACCTGCAAACAAATGTACCAAGTAATACATGACAGTGTTCAGGTACCTTGCATTTTTATTTAATTTAATTTCTTTAGAAATCAAACAAGACTTAGTTACTTTCTGTCTTAATACACAATGAACAGATTTTTTCCCTAATAAGAAAACGTGTTATTTTTACAATTTAGTTTTTTTTTCATTAATTTTGCTGAAACATATTCTACAGATTAAGTATCAAATGTTGAATGGAAAAAAATATTCCCACCGCATTTCCCGAGACACTTATCTGATGTTTGCACACGATTCACAGTTCCTATTTCCGACAGCACTGAAAGGCAGCACAACCGAAGGCAGTAACTGTTACGGCTTGACACTTTCGCTTTAGCTCAGAAGAAAGAAGACACAGCGCTGTTGTGCAAAGAAATTTCATCTCAAAATGTAAGTATGTTGAAATGTACGTTTTAAAAAAGCACTTGGTCGAAACTTGGTGAACTGCTGTATAACATACGGCCTTCCGGGTGGTTTGGTGAAACGGGAACACATAATATAGCAACGCCCAGAACTTTGCTGCGTTGCTGCTAGCACGCAACAAGTGCTAGGACGTTAGTGTTTGGGATGTGGCTAAGCTAACTGTAGCAACGTTTATTGACTTCGTCAAACACAAACTATAAGTAGACCGTAATTTTAAAAAGCTACGCATTCACCCCGGCACTGTTTTCTGGTTTGATTAATGTAGCTGCTAACTACGTTGTTTCACGAAAACTCCGTTATTGTGCCGTAGTTTTGTTGTGGTTGTAAATATTGCTGATGTAATTGGGAAAACAATGGAGTGCTAGCTAAGTAAACGTAATGCTGAAAACTAATTCTTACAAAGGCAATAAATTGATGGCTAATGTTATATGTTTGTTAGTAGTTGCCCTTTGTGTAATTCTTGTGGTGCTACAATAACTGGGTGGATGTATTGTTAGCATTTCCTGTTTATCGATCATAGGTCCTGTTTAAAAAACGAAGTAGAGACCAAGACAGATCTTTTTTTTTTCTTTTTTTTTTTGCTAAAATAACTTGTTTTCTTGTTTGCATTAATCCCCCCTTTCCCTTAATTAATCCCAACCTCCCAACACTAGCCAACACTCTACACAGGAAGTCTGCCAATTCATGTCCATGTTGCTCAAAATGTAAACCGTGGATTGATCTGATCAGCATAAGAAACACTTTTCTTTGTATCACATGTTTCCAGAACATGACATTCATTTTTCTTTTGGCTACAGTCAAGCCTGCAAACCACATTTTCCTTGTACTGTCTGGAAATAAAGTGATATTTTTATGAAATCAACATTGATACACAAAGTGTTACACACATCATCCTATGCTGTTCCTTTCCCAGTTTCTTCTCCTTGCTTTCTGTACGGGCTGCTTGTTTCCTTCAGGAAGTTGAGCTTTGCTTGAAAATGGGTGTATGATGAGTTGAGATGATCATAAAAGCCATATGTGACATTCAAATGCATTTTCATAACATATTAAGAGACATATATAAAAAAGAAACTTGTGGTGCTGTTGGTTATATACCTGTGTAAACATCTCACACAGATATGGGAGAGGCTCTTTTCACAATCATATGGATGTTTTTGCCGGTTCCTTGTTGTTGGTAGTAAAGCTTATTTGATTGTGGATAGTAGATTACAATATGTTGTTATTGAAAAATGATTTAATTTAAAGTAAGCTTCAGTTTATTTATTTCATTTAAAGTAAACTTCAAATGAGATTTAATTTTAGCAGTACTAACTTTGCAGTTTTATCAGAAACTGATAGCAACCACCACTTGTACCAAGGTGGCAGTCAACAGACCTGTTCATAACATGTTGACACATCATTGCAGATGGAAAACACTGACCTAATTTTTGTTCTTGTTTTTTGCAGCAACATGAATAACATTTATCCACTTATTTAATTAAATGTGTTTTTAAATGAGGAACCAATGGTTTTCCATACTCAAATATGTTTTTGTGCATTATGTTAAATCTGTGTCGTTAGTGAACAAAATGTGTCTGTTATCGCAGGACAAGTGTAGTTTTTGTACTTGACACAGCATCAAGATGTATACGGACACGTAAATGTTTCAAACATTGAAATACAGAATAGTTCCGCTTAAGGTAAACTAAACTCTTCTAATGGGTGAACATTTTTTAGAAGGTGGCGTCAGTAGTTGGTTAGAATATACAGTTGTACTTAATTTATTAGTACCCACTGACCATTCTGTTCTGAAAACAAATATAAACAAATACACACACATAAGCATCACGTCATCTCAGTAGTGTAATCTTGCTGTTATCCCTGGTATTATTTGTATACAATATTACCAGGTAAAATAAGTGTGCGGTTGTTAGGGGTGTGATGTGATGTTAAGAGATCTCTTTGATCCCTCTTATTGTGTTTTTCTTTTTAACGTATTGTGTTTGTTTCCTATAACTGTTTTGCCTGTACAGCTAACTTGGTTTTCCTTGATTTGGGCAGAGTTTAAGCATTAAGTAGCGACACAAGTCTCTTTTATAATAATTATAATTATAATAATCCCTGAATAGTCCTCACAGTTATATGTAGGTATTACTCGTCCTACCGTAGCTTCAGTTCATTTATCTGTTGGCTTTCTCATCTAAAGAGAATTTCTGTTTTATGTCAGAAGGTGGCAGCAATTGCTAACTGCAGTGCTGTTTCCGCATGTACAATAATCTCTCTAAGTAGAAAGAACACATTTCAGAACATCAATATGATGCACGTTTAGTCTTAGATGCATCAGATACCAGATATTTAGTCATAAGTGTCAGATTACTTCTCTTTACCACTTTTTCACTTTTGCTAGACAAATAAATCTCCATCCACTCTTTAGATATTATCCATCTTCATTTATTAGGTTTTATTAGTATTATATTAAACAGTGTGCTCACCAGTTTTTGCAAAAAATCAGTTTTATATCAGTTTTATATACGTACTCACATCTATTACACAGCACAGCATGTCCTGCCTCTTCTTCCCCCAAAATAAATTAGACATAGTGTCTCTGCAGGAATTGTCTCAGTTATAATTCTGCTGTCAGTGAGGGATTTTTAACAGTAGCAAGTGTAGATTTATGTGCACAGTAATGGAAGAAGGTTTCACACAAGAAGAAGGTTTCAGGGTCGAATCCGAGTTCAGTCAGCTTTTTTTCTTTAGGGAGTTTGTTCGCCTGCGTTGTTACTCTGTGTTCTCTGGCTTCCTTCCACACTCTTAAAGACATGCATACAAGAGTGAGGTTAATTGGAGACTCTAAATTGACCTCTAGTGTGAATGTGTCTGAGAGTCAGCTGAGATTGTCTCCAGCTCCCCATGTGACCCACTCAGGACAAAACAGTAAATAATGAATGAGTGACGGCCATCATTTTTGCAGGTTGGTTGGCTGTCACTCAATTACCCAGTCATATTTAATTGTTATGTAACTCCTGATCATAGGCCTTATATTGGAGATTGTAATGTAGCAGACCAGAGTCCACAATTGTCTGTAAAAGCTCAAGATGTTATTTTCACCATTGTTTCTCAAAATCAGCAGTTATTTACTGACCAAATATGCCAGAGAATTCGCAACAGTTTATTTTTCCTTACATACGGTGTATTTAGCTGCTTTAGGAAAATGTTGACACCATTGTGTTGTAATCAGCACCAACTGAAAACCCATCATTGGTTCAAATGCTAGGCAAACAGTTTATTATTGCTCTGCAGAGACAGTATATTCTGTGTTTGCCTTCATACTGTACCAAGAACAAATTCCACTGACTGGTCACAGTTGCCATTTAGTTGAAAAATAGATAATTGCTTTAACATTGCACATTGAGTTATGTGGTTTGCAGTAAAATAAATAAAAAGGCCAATATTTATGCTTAATTTTCATCATTTTACCAGGTCAGCCCCCGGTCCAGAAGGTCCCAGCGCAGGTTCAAGCAACAAGCGCTTGCAACAGACCCAGGCACAGGTCGATGAGGTATGATATATACAGTATATATATATGTGTATATATATCAATGGATAGATGACTATGACTGTCTGACTTTTGATATTGAAACTGAAAGTCTGTGTCCTGATTCATTTACACTATGTATGTGACAGGACATTTGCCTCTGAAATTCTGGCAGATAGTGTTAGCTACCCCACAGCGACACATTCAACAACGAACACAAACCCTGAGTTCAGTTCATCGTGCAGAGTCAGCTGAACATCCGTTATGACAGTCCCTTAAGCTGCGGAGGGTCCACATAGACAATAATTATTCTTGATACTTTTTACAAGGTTGTTGAAATTCAAGACAGCAAAGATAGACATATCTACAATTTACTGCATTGTACATTGGAGCTTTCAAAAATAAAAATACATCTGATTAATCTGAAAACCATTCCTTCAAGCACTAAAAGCCACACACTATCGTTCTCTGTCACCAACCACTCTGCAACTCCCTTTTTCTGTAATGTCTGTCTCAAGCAGACACTTACATAACCACTGGCTACAGAGTCATGAGTCACCAAAAAGCTGAATCAGTAGCTCCCTCATGCTCTACCTCTGCATGGCAGTGCACATGTCAGGGAACATTCAGTGAAATAGACAGAAATTATACTGCAGTTTATTTAATATTCAATAAGTTAATAGAGATTTCATGTCCGGCTACTAAGAAGAAATGGCTTCTAAGTCTCACTCCTTCTGTTGGTGTCACTCTTAACCCCTTTTCAAACTGTCTCTCTTTCTCACTTATGATCTTTCCAGGTTAGCCCCTCCTACACAGACCTTTAACCTTAGTATATCATGCCAAACCTCCAATTGGCTGCCTGCAGCTTATGTAATCACTGTATCCATGGTTATGTAAGGTCTGCATGCGCTTACGCACTCATCTCTACCCTGCTCCTCTGTCTGAGAGGAGTGGCAATAAGTTGGGTTTGTGGATCAGTGGAACAAATAGGTTGTGTTTATTCTCTCATTTTGTGTCTAAGCACATGCATATAATATGTCTGATTCAACAGGTGCTGTTCAAGTTGAATACAAAAATTTCTTTACCTTGTAAGGCATGATCTCTCCTGATTGCTGGTTTCATTGGGTTACTTAACAACAGGGATGTCATCAAATCTATATGTACAGTATATTGGTGCATTTCAAGACTTTTTAATGTTGGAAAAACCCAACATTTAGATGAATAAAACTGAAATTAGCATTTGAAATACATTCATTAAAAATAATTGTTTTATTTGTGTGTTCATTTGTGAATAGGTCGTGGATATTATGCGTGTTAATGTAGACAAAGTGCTAGAACGTGACCAAAAGCTGTCTGAACTGGATGACAGAGCAGATGCATTGCAGGCTGGAGCATCTCAGTTTGAGACTAGTGCCGCTAAGCTGAAAAGGAAGTACTGGTGGAAAAATTGCAAGGTATGCTGTTTGTTCCAAAAAATCTTATTTGTGATGCTATAAATGAATATAAATAAACTAAGTCTGTAAATTGGAACATATGAGAGAACATACATTATAATTTTAATGTTTATGAACATGAAGTGTAAATACAAAATATATGAGTAAACTACACTAATACAATATGATAACTCTGCACACATTTAAATTTCCAGTTTAAAATGTAAGGCACTGAATTTACTGTACCTTTACCCCTCACAGATGTGGGCCATTCTGATAGCTGTCATATTGATCATCATCATCATCATTATTAGTGAGTATCAAGTCTGTGTTTGGTGTAACGTGCAACCTTCGATGTGTAATTGTTGAAATTGATTACTTTTATATGAATTGATGACCCTTATCTATGTGGAGTATGTTGATATGATTTACATTCACAATTATTTTTACATTTAATCAGAAAGTATTTTTTGTAATAGAATCAGCTTTCCACAATAAAACTCATCAGTTTATGCTAGTTTTTCATCTAAAGCTTTTGTTTCACTTACAGTTTGGTCTCAATCACAATAAAACAGCAACAGGGGAAGGAGTGGAGGACGAATGAAGAAGAGAGTTTCCACATGCATAATTTCTCAGAGGAAGAGGCCATATGATATAGGCTACTGAGCTCTAAAATATTCTTCCCATCCCACAGGAGGTCTTTATTCCTTGTCCTGGATTGCTGTGTGTATTTGTGTGTATTTGCATGTGCCTGAGAAAAATTATTGCTATAATTACTCTGCATTACTACATAGTACCAGACATGTGCCATGTGCCAAAGAAAGCAGAAACATACATATATAAACATGCTCATAAATTTAACCAACCAAAACCTATTAAACTAGTCATCCTTGACTATATGACAAATGGGCACACGCAAGCACGCGCGCACACACACACACACACATCACAACTTTTGGACTAGAAGTGGAGAATATAGTTGTAAACTCTCCTGACTTATATTTACTTTTTTATCTTTTACTGTATTAATAGCCATTTAATTTTTTTTGTGCCAGGCTTAAAGAGATACTCCATTTACTATAACTGTTGTTATAAATTGAGATTGTTAAGCAATTTCAACTTAAATGTAAAATTTTTAATTGTTTTGCAATTTACAGTTACAATTTACTAATAAATAATGAAATTCGATGTCAAATATTATTTATGCACTAGCTAAGTGTGAACTGAGATTTTTGTATAACGCCATAAATTTCAATTATAATTATTCAAAAAGAAAAATAACAAAAATGTAATTAACAGCACACTGCTGATTTGTGTGATGCCACATGTCCTCATTCACCTCCTTTTGAAGTAGGACTTATACAGTATAAGATAGGTGGAGATTGCATTTAGATTATGTGCCTTTCAGCTAAGACCAATAACCTCACGGCCTCACAAAATCAAGAGAAACTAACAAACTTGTTCCAAAAGAAATGGGTATACTACAGGATGCGTTTTCCTCAGTGAAATGTTCTAGTGCAACCAAGCACATGTAGTTTCTCCAATGGAGAACAGCCAACAGTTCAGCCATACCAGTGACCATATACACCTGTTACTGAGAATTCCATATATGCTGAATGCTCTGTCTATTAGTAATGTGCTGCTTTCACCAATCAGCTAAGCCACTGGCATCTATTCTGATTAATACAAATGAATCCTTATGTGTGATATTTTAGTTTTATTAATCTTTTAATATGGAGTTTTTGTGTGCTATCTAACATATTTAGAACTAATTGTAGTGTTTTGCTGACTCCTGTTAAGTGTTATGGGTGTGGAAAAGACTTCATTGGACAACACCAACACTGGATAATCACTTTCCTTGCTGTTGCTTCCATCTTTTCTTTTTAAGACATGTGATTAATTGAGAATGACAATTAAGATTCACTTTGTAGATTTATTCTCTCTGGCATTTCATGAAGCAGACATGTTGCTGTGGTTAGTTTTCAAGAGATGAGCAGTCATTACTTATTAGTGCATGCATGAGAATTATAGTACAGTACATGTACATTAAGACTGTTATTGTATACAGATGTTGCCATTCACAAAATTGTGTATTATTTTCAAAGGCTACAGAAAATTGTTTTTCATGTCAACCTTTTTGCTACAACCTGTGCATGGCCATCATCCCGTCACTTCTACGCTGCAAATTTGAGGCAGTTGTTTCCAAATAAGTGCAATTCTACTCTGACCCTGAATGCCTTTTGCTTGAATGAAACTAAGTTATCTTGAATGACCCAATTAATTGTCTGTGTCTAAATCTGTGACTAAATAAATGTCAATGGTTACAGAAGATTAGGTCCATGTGAAACATTTATTTGGGAGAAAAGGTGAATTCTGATCTAAAAATCAGAATGCTACCTATTTTTCTGTTCTTCTGCAGGAGTCCGATACCTCACTCGTGCAATTAATACATTGAGATGCTTGCACTCACATTCGGTTTTTTTTAGGTCTCAATTAAAATGTAAAAGTCTACCTACTGAAATGACAACAGACCAACATCAGGCAAAAAGTGTCATTTACAAACAGATGCTGCTTACTTATGATGACAGGACCACATATGTGTTATGCAAATTTCTTTAGTTTAATGTGGAACAAAAACTAATCGATCAAATATTTAACATGAAACGGAAACATGAACAATTGTTTCGACCAGCTCCCGACAGTGATCGTGAGCTGTCGGGAGCTGGACATCATTTCATTCAGTGGTGGGGCGGAGGATTTGGACTTGAGTGAGTGGATGTCTTCTGTCCACCCATGTTGTCGCTCTGTTGTGTAACATGGAGGTCCACGTGAACCGCCACCAAGCCCCTGACATTGCTGCGTGTGGACACGCCCGCCATTGGGCTCTCTGTCCAATCTCAAGTCATATGTAAATTTAATCTGACCAATCGCTATGGCGTGGGCGGGGTTACGATGTACCGGCCTCACGTTGCACAAATGTGTCAAGCGCTTTGGCATAGATGACGAGGTTGCTTCGTGACTGAGACATATATAGAAAAAAATATATGCTTCTCATTCGGTCC
This sequence comes from Trinectes maculatus, assembly GCA_016785345.1. Classification (NCBI taxonomy): domain Eukaryota; kingdom Metazoa; phylum Chordata; class Actinopteri; order Pleuronectiformes; family Achiridae; genus Trinectes; species Trinectes maculatus. Next base: position 427,714 of record JAFBJQ010001297.1, read on the forward strand.
AGCTGCCGATTTGACACTTTTTTTGCATTTTGGATATTGACGCTGAATCGAACACGTCACCAGAAAGGTAAATATTTTTCTGGAACACCAATAATTTGTTGTCGTTACCGAGTAAGCTAGCTAACCACCTCGCCCACCGCGAGAGAACAACGGATGTAAACAAGTCAAACTTAAATGTTGTGTTGTGTTCGTCGGTTCATGTGAATTGTTGTGAGTGTTTGTTTGTAATTTTGACTCGATGCTTCACAAATTAAAACAGCAAAGTGCGACTTCTGTGTACGCTGTTGTCAGTAGCATGTATTGCTAGTATGCTCGCCAAACGACATATGAGCTAATAGCCAGATAGCTCGTGTGATGCTAGCTGCTGTGTTGACAACAAACTCCCGCTAATGTTACTATTTACAGTCGGTGTGCAACAAGTGCAGCCATCATATTCAGTGTTATTACTGCTGGAGAGCTATCGCTTTACATTACACGGTAATATTTAAAACTCCAGCACGTAAATCCACTTATGGCCTGTCAGCGCCAGGATTGACTTACTGCTGCATTTTACGATTATTTTGTATTGTGTCACAAACAATGACACTAAAAATTGTGTCATTTTTAGTTGGCCAGCTGTGTGGCAGTTGCCACCATGATGACAGTGTTCAGTGATGAGAGGCGGGTGTCCTCTGTGGAGTAGCAGCGGTCTCTGCTTTAAGTCTTAACGTGTGGTGGTTACTGAGGCTGTTGAGGTTATTGGGTTCATGTGGGGAGGGGGCTGTGAACCGTCAAATGAGTGTCAGGTTTGTTGTGAGTGGAAACGGGTTGTGGTATGTTGTTGAAGCCTGAAAAGCTTCTCATTCTTTTGTCCTTAAACGCAGGTACAACAGCTCACAGTGCTGGCTTCTAATCCTCTTGTATTCGTGTGCGTATTTATTTTATCCGAAGTGGTAACCTTGTTTTTTGAGTTGACCTATAAATAGATGTGCCTCCAAGCCCACTATACAGCCTCATAAATATGTAACCTGCCAGCCCTTTAACCTATACCCCCCAATTGAGTAAATGTGTATCTTAATGTGTATATAGATCCCATTTACATGTTGGTCGTTTGTAAATGTTATTATATAATAGTACGATTTCATAACTGATGTATCTACCAGGTTTTTATGTGCATATCCTGTACTGAGTATGTAAGTCTGTAAAGGTAGGGTTCAGCAGTGTGTTGGGCAGGTCAAACATTTCATTAACTGGGAGGATAAGTTATATACTAAGAAAATTGAGCAAACCAGTTATTTAATCCTTCAGTGATGACCTGATGTACAGTATTTACATTGACACTTGTTTGTCTCTTGTCACTTATTCTGTCTCTTCTGTATTGAAGATTTTTTTAATTTAATTACTGCATAGATGACGGGGTTGACTGTATAGACTGTATATGACCAAATTAGAACAGAAGGTATGTTAGGGAATTTTACTGTAAAATGTACAGCGACCCAAAAATTCCCATTATGAGTAAACATTTGGCAACAATAGCAAGGACACAAAAACACATTAATCATTTTTTTTTTTTTTAAAGGTATGGTATGTAATATTTTATTCTCGCTTAAGGTCAAATAAAGATCTAAATTCTAGATGGATTTACACTGATTTCTTAGTAGGAAGAGTCACTAGATATTTCCTCCTTTTGGTTATCATGTTTATAATTTACACTGGCTACTGCTGTTTCGTCTCAACGTTTTTGCTGGGAAAAGATGGATGACATTGCTATTATCACACGATCTCCCATAAATTCTTCATCAGCCCCAAGCCACCATGAATCTCTTATCTGACTAGTCACCACCAGCTGCTAGTTTGTCCATGCTGTAAATGAAATTGTACAATCTTTGTTCTGATGTTATGTCTTATTATCTCCCTCTTTCTTACAGCACTTAAGGCAAACCATCACATCCAACATCAGAATAAATCAACAATAATTTATCGTCACCACATGGAACCCATTCCCTCTGTTAAACGTATGAAGACCCTTACATATCATTATAACTGGAGAAATTGCTATTGATGTGTGACCAAAGTGCAGAGATGCCTGGGGGAGACAGTGGTCCAGAAGGGGAGGAGCCCCGATTATCATCAGCTACAGGTGAAGATGGGAGGGAGGAGAGGGTAATGTCTAGAGAGCAGGACATCGGGACACAGTCTGAGGGCCTCAGGGGAGAAGAGAGTGGAGCTTCAGGTGGAGAAGTGGGACAGGAGGATGAAGAGATGACAAGTGGTTCACATGACCTCTCTTCCTCCGCCAATCACAGCCCTGGGAGTGCCACTGGGTCTACCTCAGTGTCAACCAAGAGGTACCTGTACTTGCTGTTACCTCTCAAAACAACTTTTAAAATGCATCCCAGCATATCATAGCATTTGCTTTCTTTGACAGTGACCATCAACCTAGTGTGTTTTTGATTTAATCCAGTTAAAAATGTTGACATAATTTAATAACTGTTTACTGCAGTTTGGGTATTGTATCTCTGGCCTCTACTTCTACTACTTCTAGTTAAAAAATGTGCTCTGATAAGAAATGATTGAAATCTCGCAAAATAGCAACGTGTTAAAAACAATATCAAATGGAACAAAGCATGTAGTAGGAGTATGCAGACCATGAAAGAGCTTGTAAACAAGTCAGCAATTGAGCCTGATTAATTTTTATTTGAAAAATCTGACATGTCCGTGGCCAGGAAGGCAGGTCAACGATGAAGCAACCTAATAATAAGCAATAAAACCAATGGCCAGAGCAACAAAAATCCATAATTTATCTATTATCTGCTGGTTTTAATTAATGTGATGCTTTTTAGTAGCAGATGTTAAAATGTAAAACACACAAATGCCCCATTTACAACTGTTATCACGCAGTGATTGCATAATATTGGCAAAAATAGCACCCATAAAATTAAGTTGTTAAAAGATCACTATCTCAAGTGAGCAGTTAGTTTTTATAAACTGGTGTGTGCTAAAATCAGGGACTGTCTGTGACCAGATGAAGATGTTTTCTTAAAATACAAATAATTAGGTTTAAATAAAATGATCATTGAAAGCCACTCTCTATTCAGCATCCAGTGAACCATGCGGTCTTCTGTCTATTTGTGACCTAAATACATTCTGTGTTACGATGTAGCAGTGAACATACAGATGGCAGTAGGGGACACGCCCACAGAGAAGTGATGATCACTGTGGCTGAGATGAAAAAGAGGCTCCCATCAGAAAAACGAAGCCGTAGCAAAGCCAGCACTGTGGAGGCCTTACATTATGCGCTTAACTGTGTCAAACAAGTGCAAGGTAATGTGGGCAAACAGGTAGATGATTTTTGTGATTCCTAGAAACAGTTTTTCTTTGATAATCATGCATGGCCAGAACCTTGTCTTCACTAAGCCTGACACCTGATCTCATATGTTGATGATCTTTGCAGCAAATAGTGAATACTACAAACTGCTGATGAGAAATGGCCAGGATGAGAGGAGAGATACCACTGTTTGCTCTCTTGAAGAGTTGGAAAGAGTCACCTCTGAACACACCCTCAAAAACACGGTACATATTTACACGCCATACAAGAACTAATGCTACTGCACCTCCTTTACCCAATTGTGGCATTTGTCTATGAAAACAGTCACAACAATAAGTGATTTATCATGAGCTTTTTTTGAATCATATTTTTATTAAAGGCTCCATCACACATGCATACATACATGCAACATCTACGTTTATTATTGCCTCACACCTGGGCGTGTGTGTGAGTGTATGTGTGTTTACTGCTTTTGTGTGTCTGTGACTCGGCTTGCTTGTGTGCGTGTGTTTTTCTCCATGTGCGTGTGTACGTCTCTCTCTATCTGTGTGTAGGATTCCTTCGTAGTGGTTTTCTCATTGTCAAGTGGCCGCGTGCTGTACGCGTCAGAGCAGGCTCCCAGCATCCTGTGCTGCAAGAGGAAGTTCCTAGAATCAGCCAAGTTTGTGGAGCTGCTTTTTCACCAAGATGTTAATGTTTTCTACGCGCACACAGCTCAGCTACACCTTCCACCCTGGAGCAACTCACACACAGGTGTGTTCCTTCATTAATGCATTCATTCATTTTGAGTTTAGTCTAACTTGTTCGGTCAAGCAAACAGATAAATACCAGGTTCCCAAGTAAACATAAACATGAGTCTATTAAGTTACTTAATTTTAATTAATTTTAGTTTGTCTACCTTGCAAATGTGTTTGTGTGTCTGTATATATATGTGGGGGGCATCTTTATTTCAGTAGCAAACAACACTTCTCTCTGTTGTTTGTCTCTTCAGCAGGGGTTCTGTTTGACTGCGCACAGGTGAAATCTTTTTTCTGCAGAATCAGGTCAGTGTCTTAAATCCATTAATGGACTTTCCTAAGTTAGAAATGCCATAAATTAATGAGTCCACAATAAGAGAACCTTGAATGGATGCAAAAAGAAAATATGATTTACACCATATGAGTATCAGAAATGCTTAGCAGTTACCAGTTTCTACCAGTGTATATCTGTAAAGTTGAACGTCATTTTTCAAAGCTTCTCGTGCATACTGATATCACCATGTGACTTGTGCTGCAGAGATCAAGAGATGTTAAGAACAAATCAGCCTGAGTCATCGTAGTGCAAACACATTGTGTTAGATGAGACAGCTGCTGAAATAGATACATATGATTGTAGTCAGTGTTCATTTTTGTTTTCTGTCTGGCTCTTGAATAAAGTGTTTTTGCTTCTAATTTACATTATTTATTTTTACCTGTGATTAAAGTAAACTGAAATTTAGGTGTATGTTTTAGGGGCGGGAAGGACCGTGAGGGGGAGATGCGTTATAATCCATTTCGCATCACACCGTATCTGCTGAAGGTGCAAGGAACAGGAACGAGTGGCGAGGAGGAGGAGCCATGTTGCCTAGCACTGGCTGAACGCATCATCTCTGGATATGAAGGTGAAGTTATTTTCACCAAAATTGATATAAAACACAAAAACCCTCATTGTGTGAATAGTGAGTAACATATCACTGGGTGAATATTTAGTATGTACCGGTAATTGTGAACATTACTCTTTGGACATGCTATGGTACATATACTGTACTACCTCAGCTTTCTTATGCTATGCACTCATCAATGTTGAGGCACATGTAGAGACATATGTACTTCTTCACTGTCCCACCAACATAGTCCTGATGTGAATATTGCTCATTCATGCAGCACCTCGGATCCCAATGGACAAGCGCATCTTCACAACCACGCACTCCCCTGGCTGTGTGTTTCTGGAAGTGGATGACAGGTCAATACACACACAAGAATGTGCACAACCAGAGTCTGTGTTGAGCTGTAAAAAGGCAGTGTGTTGATGCAGATGATGCAATGGTCATTATTCACAGGGCTGTGCCATTGCTAGGATACCTTCCTCAGGATCTGATTGGCACATCACTGCTGACATGCATTCATCCAGAGGACCGGGCCCTCATGCTGTCAATGCACAGGAAAGGTACATGTTTTTAAGCGTGTTGTGGGTCAATAAGTTTTATTTGGGTTTGGAGTCTTCTCACTTTGATCATAGCTGGTAACTGCAAAGTGAAATGTTTATTTGTCACTGATTTTGGCAGTTTATTGCTTTATGGAAAAACAAAGAAACACATTAACCATGAACCAGTATCCACCCATGGTGTCACTTGTAGGGTCTGATAGGACATTCAGTCCTCTATGTCTTCATTCCTGTCTTGTTTTTCACTTGAACTCTTGATGCCATGTGCAGTGTTGAAATATGCTGGCCAGCCTCCATTTGAGCACTCTCCAGTGCGTCTGCGCTGCCAGAATGGAGACTACATCACCTTGGACACAAGCTGGTCCAGCTTCATCAATCCATGGAGCCGCAAGGTGGCCTTTATCATCGGACGGCATAAAGTCAGAACGTAAGGAGCAATGTTTAATCTTTTAATTAAATGTGCCGGACCCTTTATACTGTCGTTGTTTTTGTCAGTTTAATGGGTTTTAGCAAAATCACAATGAAAATTGATGTGAAAAACTGTTTCTATGTTAAGGTGATGAAATAATTGTTTGCACTAAATAATGTTTTGTTAATACATATTTTTGGTGATACCCACTACCCTTGATCACAATGAAGTCCTAGCTGTCAAAAAAAGGTGAGAAAAAAGTTGTGTTATGGTAATGGATTTATTTCCTCAAAATAAAAATGTCTGAAAATACCTTAAAAAATGTGGGTAATGTGCATATTGGTTATAATTTCAAATTAAATAGTGAAACTAGATTGTATTTTATAAAAAGGGGAGGAAAAATTGTGTGTACAGTGGTTTTCATTTTTGTGATGAGTTGTACCATGTTCTTGAGAATCACCCAACAGTACACAAAAACAATTGAATAATAATTTTATTATATTCATGTACTTTATTTACAAAGTAAAGTGCATTCAGTCTACTTAATGCATTCAGTCTACTTAATTAGAGGGTTTGGTATTTAAATACCATAACTGTTCTAAAACTATTTTTGTTTTTTTTTAGAAAGTGCTGAAGTGGCATTGTCATTGCTAAGAAACCTTTTTAGTTGACAATCACAATCAGAATGACATTCCTGTGTGTTTGTCTGTCTGTAGGAGTCCGCTGAATGAGGATGTGTTTGCTGCTCAGACCAAGGAGGATTTTCCAGTCACTCATGAAGAAATTAAAGATCTGCAAGCAAAGATTTATAAACTATTCCTGCAGGTGAATATTCCTTTGCAGAAAACAAATAAGGTTCTTTATCATTCAAAGAAAAAAAATCATTTTGCATTCAAGATAAGCCTGACCTCGGCCATCCTGCCATCCCATTCTTTAGCTGCTTTGTTTCAGTTGATTTGATAGCATTTTGTGGCAACAGATGTACTTTATAGCTTGCTTGCATTATAGATTACTGAAGACTTATAGCTTCCTTTCAACGTGAACTTTTTGTGATTTTTGTTTCTTTGTGTTTATGAGCATTTCCTCACTTCTTTGTCTCTCCTCCACAGCCGGTCCACAACAATGGTTCCAGTGGTTATGGCAGTTTGGGAAGTAACGGATCTCATGAACATTACATCAGTGTGGCCTCGTCAAGTGACAGCAATGGCAATTTGTGGGAGGACTCTCACCGGGAGCCAGTGAGACATGACATTCACATAACTTCTCAAAAAAAATGGTGGTTTCATGTCCTCGAGATTAATCATAATGTTATTATTTTGTATATATTTGCAGATGACATTGCAGCAGATCTGTGCTGATGTGAACAGAGTGAAGAGTTGGGGCCAACAAGCTTATCTGGATTCACACCACAAAATTTCTCTTCTTGGCAAACCTGCCACAGGTATTATATTCCTACACTTGCAAATACACTATTTAATTTTAAAATTTGTAATATTTTATTATTCCAATGCCCCTTGAATGGCTGCCCGCTGCTCCGCTTGTGTGTGCTGTGTGTGTTTTGTAATCGTATACGTGTACTCATGGGAGATGGGTAAAATGCAGAGATGAATGAAATATGATTACACAAAAGGTTGCTAAAAGGTTGATTTTCTTTTTCTTTGTTTCCCCAGCTCGTCTGCCTCCCAGAGCCTCCAACCCTGAGGTCAGAGACCATGAAGAAAGCAGAAAACAAACTCACATTCCGTCCTATCAGCAAATAAACTGTGTGGACAACATCATCAGGTGAGTGGTGCTGGCCAATCATAAATAATCTCAGTTTATTACATGACAAAGTAATAAGCCTCACACAGAGTGTTTGTATGTTGCAGATATTTGGAGAGCTGTACAGGTCCAGCACTTAAACGTAAGAATGAATCTCATTCCCTGGCCACCTCTTCTTCCTCCTCTTCTACCTCAGAAGATGATAAGCCAGTTGAAGCCACAGACACAGCTCAGGCGAATTCAAATGGTATAATCATGCAAAAACACACAGCATATGACTTAATCTATAATTATCATTTTGCTAAAAATCTGTAATATTCCTTTTATCACATTCAGTGATCCTTATTTTACTTCTACTGTATCCTGTAGTGGTGCTGGAGAGTGGGGTGTCAGTAGGCCCTACAGCTGCTGCTGTAGTGGGAGCACCTCTGACAGACATCACAATGTCCACCAAGGCCATGAGCGTAGTCTCGGTCACCAGCCAGTGTTCATATAGCAGCACTATCGTACATGTGCCGCAGCCTGAGTCAGGTACATGAACATGCCCAATTTGTCGGGAATGCTCATGCTTAGTAACCCGCCAGGAAAGGCCGATAAACAATTTTTTTTCATCTTCTCTCACAGAGGCCACAGCACCAGAGGATGCACCAATGGGCAGTGAGCCTGCTGATGCTGCTCCCACCCCTGTCCGTCCAGCCCCAAGCCCTGCAACAGAGGAGCGAAGGTTTATAGGTCTCACTAAGGAGGTGCTGTCAGCGCATACTCAGAAGGAGGAGCAAGAGTATGTGGATCGTTTCCGCCATCGCATCCTTCAGAGTCCCTACAGCTCTTACTTGCAGCTCGACAACAGCTCAATGGCACACTCTCACCACCCGGGTATTTACTTGATAAAATAGCAAGCAACAAGTGTGCTTATTTATTTTTTATTATGCCAATTGATTAAAAGAATGCTAAAGATGTTTTGTTTTCCATCATACAATAGGTGATTACCTACGTCCATTAAGCGGTGGTGGTTGGAACCGCCCTCGAAGAGGAAAACCCAGACACAAGCGCCCCAAACCCCAGGGTTCCTCTGACAGCTACGCCTCACCGCCTGGTCCTCCACAACGTGTCCCAGACTCTTCTTGGCCATCCTCAGAGTCCTCCCAGCCTCAGATAGGGGCGCCATACAGCCAAAAATCCCCACTTCAGACCCCATTCTTTCCTATTATGGCCACTCAGCGTGGCCCAGAGCAATCACCCAGACAACAACAGTTGCCTAGTGCGACACCTGTAGTGCTGCGGCCTCCAGAACAAAACCAGCTCAGCTACAACTTCAACACCATGCAGTCTACACAGAACATGTCAGGCATACAACCAATCCAGATGGAGCCCATTCAGAGTCTGCAGAATATGCAGAACTTTCACACCATGCAGCCCATGGCTCCTGCCCAAAGCATCAACCCTTATGTTGCTCCAGTCATGGCTGTCATTCTCCCAAACTACCCTACATTCTGTGCCGGTTACCCATCCATATACCCACCTGCTATCTCCATGCTGCCCCAAGCACCCATTGCCATGACAGGCTTCAACCCCGGCAGTACCCCCTTCCTGCATCCTCCATGCCAAGCCCAGCCTTGTCCACACACTCTGACCTCCCCAGGCCCTCTGCTTTGCTCTCCCAGAGCCAGCTCATCTGTTGGTGGGGAGGAGGAGGAGGCAGCTGGGCCTCGCGCTTTATTTTCCAGCTCACGCTCAAGTTCTCCACTGCAGCTCAACCTGCTGCAGGAGGAACTGCCCAAGCCCAGTGAAGGGCAGAGCAGCACCGGGCACAACCACACCGAGAACCTTCATGAAAAACATGCCAGTGAAGTGAGTCACATGTTGTTCCTCAGTCTTCACCTTCATTGTGACTACTATTACATTATTTAAAAATGCATTTCCTATCCTTCTTTGAATAAATGGATTGTGGTATATAACCACTGCACTGTATATTAGGAGTGTACAGTATGGAGTAGTATGTCTGGTATCTTGTTGAGTACTTACAGTCAAACATTCTCCTCAGGGTGACACCCCCAGTGACTCTGGAAACCATGATGCCCAGTCTACATCCAGTGAGTTGCTTGACCTGCTGCTGCAAGAGGATGCCAGGTCAGGGACAGGCTCCAATGCATCAGGGTCTGGATCAGGGGAATCTGGAGGCTCATTGGGTTCTGGATCTGGGTCTGGCTCGAATGGAACCTCCACCTCTCACACCGGTAAAAAGGGAAAATTAAAACAGCCTTCTCATTCGACAACATTCATGAAACGCACATATATTTGTTCCAGTTATCATTATGTTGTCTTTTAAAACACAGTACTAATATGAAATATTATAGCAATAATAGTTAGTGTGCAATAATATCAGACATTCATTGGTGTTTTTGTCATCATAATGCTATTATAAAACTGTAATTTTGACTTTTTGTCATTTGAACATTTAAAGCTGAATGAAATGATGGCGAAATATTTGCACTTGCTAGACTTTTGGTCCGAGATGCAGATGTGAGATATCTAGTAGCATAGAAAATTGTACCATATAGGTAACCTGTGAGAACAATTTGACTCACCTGTTAATGTGTTACAGGCAGCAGCAACAGCAGCAAGTACTTTGCCAGCAATGATTCATCAGACACATCACGCAAAGCCCGCAAGAGCCAGGAGGCACAAGCAGAGCACCAGCACAACTTCGACACACGGGTGGAGAATTCCCTATGGACCATGATACAGCACACATCTGAGCGAGTCATGATGACGTATCAGATCCACACCAGGTATACACACTGATGGGATTCTTGCTCCTGAACAAAAAAACAAAAACGTGTTAAAAGCGTGTTAAAACCTTTGACAGCTGTCCGGAAACGCCTGCTTTTGGAATCAAGTATTAAAATGTGGTCAGAAAAGGAAAATGCTGCATATTGCCAGCACGCACAGAGCAGTGCAGAATTTTTTCCCTATTCTGTCAGTAGCTCCTCTGACCATTCATGTGCAATGAACTGTGCAATGTACTGATAAAAATATAACCTTGTATGTACAATTTTAGTTTTCAGTCCCAAAAGTCTGCTAATTTCAGAAGCTTTCAGCTGATTTAAACTTTTTGCCAGTTCAGCTTTCTGAAAAATGCAGACGTTTTTTACCTCAAAGATCTTACATCTTTTTTTTATCTACAGGGACCAGAATGAGGTGTTGGCCGAAGACAGGGAGAAGCTTCGGGTGCTCCAGCCCCTCCAGCCATGGTTCAGCCAGGAGCAGAGAGAAGAGCTAGCTGAGGTTCATCCTTGGATACAACAGCACACAATCCCTCAGGAGATAGATACACAGGTGGGAATCTGCGCACACCAACCCCCTTTACACTGATTGCTTCTTCTCAACCACATTAAATCACTTGTCCACATTGTCCTTGTGTTTCTCAGGGTTGCGTGACCTGCAGCTCAGGAGCAGGGGTCACTCACCCACCTGCCCCAGACAGCTCATCACCCCTGGACAGCCCTCAGCAGGACACAGTTGGATCTGTGGTGGACACTTGAAAGGCACCGCCACCCAGATCACAGCGAACCAGCCCGGCCTGCGACCCATCCAGTCCTATCTTACATTTTTTTGACCAGTCCAGTGGTCAGAAATGCTTAAGGTTGAAGTTTAACATGTTTCACAAAGTTGACAGAGGCTGGACCAGGCCTTGAGAAACATTAGAGGCTGGAGAGATGGCATTTTCACTGACATTTTCTCTCAGTCAACCTAATGTGATCTCCTTTATCGGACCATGAATATTTTACCTCTTTTCTTTTTATGTTTGTAGATCTTCTGTTGGGGTTTAGTTTTCATTCAAGACTGATCAGGCACTTTGGCACCATGAGCCGCACGATGCTCAAGACATAGGAGGAGAGTCCTATGGTTACTGAACATGAGCACTATGTACTCACCCATTGTGTTGGATGGGTATGACTGGGTGACAACACTAGGACGGTGCTGGCCCAATTTGAGTGTCAGAACACATGTCAGACTCTTCTCCAGTGATATGGAGTGCAGGTTGTACAGTGTATGTGTACCACATCGACTTGTTTCAGTGACGTAGAAACTTACCATGGATTATAAATGGTAGACATTTTTCTTCATGGGCACAAAGACAAAGACACGTTTGCTGCTTTGTGATTAATGTTCCAAACTGAATATTGTATGTTAATTGTTATTATTCCATGAGTTGATTTCCTCTTGTCCAGAGAATCATTTTTTAAGTTACTCTGAGTCACAAACAACAGCGAAGACATTGATAATTGCAAACTGAATTTAGTGCAACAACATAAACATACCCAAATCCAACATTTTTTTCCTCTGCTTTTTGTCTTGCATCGCCGTCACCCTGCAGTAGCTGTAGCTTACCTCTAAAGCGACTCAGTGTTGCCCTGAATTTCCTCTGATCTAGGTTGACTTAATGAATGACTCTATAGCTGCCTGTTTGACTGTGTGTCTGTTTTAGAGAGACAGAGTTATTGTTATTATATACTGGTGGAGTGACTACGTCAGTGATTTGCAGTTTGCTTCAATTGACACAGTTGTCCTAGACTGCAGGACAAACCAGGGTTTTCTACCATTTTTAGACCGAAAGTATCTTACACTATTATGTATTTTATAGTAAATGCTCACAAAACAACTTCACAAAGTGTATAAAAAGCCATTTGTCTTTGATTTCAGGGACTGTTTGTTTGTGTCACAAATGAATAATTAAATGAACTATGATCTAAGAGGTTCATAAGTGTGATCGTCTGACAAGATCAAAAGACATTTATTCAGTTTTATGAATTGTACAGAAGTGAATTATGCATCGTAGCGTAGTGTTTAATCTCCACAATTCTGACTAACAAAGAATTTTGTTAGAATGACTAACTAATGACAAAAATCCCCTAGACATGTTCCAATATTCCAAGGTTTTTGTCTTAAAATCATGGTTTAGTTCCTGTTACCAGTAGGTGGTGCTGAATATAAACATTCGACTTCAGACTGTTAAACATGTGTTTGGGGCAGATGGGACAATTTATATGTAAGATACACTCATTTCTTATTTGATGCTGCATTGAAATTGGCTGTGCTGGCACGAAACTACTGTTCATCAAAGTATATGATTATATTGAATTTCATGAGCATCCAGGTCATTTTTCTTTCTTGTGACCATGTGCCTGGATGCAAGATGGAGTGATTTTCACCAGGCCTGACTCACCAAACCTGGTGAACTTTCAAGTCTCCTAAAGCCTTAAAAATGCCGCCAGCCCCCGCCCCTTCTGTGCTCAGGTCCTAATAACAACAATGGCTGAAAACGTAGACCTCAACTCAGGGTTAGGTCACATTGTTATAGTCTGGAGAAAATCCAATATCTGGAACATCCTTTGCTTTTCTTTCTGTGAAAAGTCAAAATATCCGCCCGTAAAAAAATGACCAATGTTTATTTCTGTAGCCACATTCAACCGACCAATTACATTGTATTTGTAGTATTAAAATGGTAATTTGTACCCAAACAGACAAGTTATTACTAAACAAGTGTAACAATCCATGTCAGTGGAAAAAAATTACAATTACACAAAAAAAAGGCAAATACAGTCTGAGCATCACAAGAAAACACATTTTTTGGTCTGTTAGTATACACTTAACGGAAACCTTTAACAATCAAAGCGACAGAATCCCTGTGGGTGCTATGATGCTTTGGTAGTGGTACTGATCCAAGAAAACAAAATCTTTTTGCATGTACAGTACGTCTCTATTGCTGGCATTAAAAAAACATATTTTTACTGCAGTTGTTTTGCATTTCACAAAAGTAACTGTTGGCAACACTGATTTCCTCTCTGTGTCTGTCCTGCCAGGACAGAGGGCAGTGTGGTTTGTCTGGAACGCAGCCTCTGGACCAGCCAGCGACTCCAATTTCACCTTTTCTGCCTCACTTTGAAAACTTCTGCATCTCTGCAAGAACAAAAGACAAAAAGTGAGTTTAGGAAGGACACAACTGTGAGATGTTTGTGTGTGTGCAGAGTTTACCTTTGTCAAGATCAATAACTTTAGCCTGTGTGTTCACATGGACCTTCTCTTTCACTAGGTTGTTCTTGTAGTCTAAAAACCCCACAGAGGAAAGTTTAAATGCAAGCTCGGTGAAGATAACAGCTGTGAATTACTGTATAATCCACTCGTTCTTCCAGCTCACCAAGTCGTCTCTCTTCCTCGTTGCAGACGCTGACTTCTGTAACGTCCATCTCAAACTCGTCCGAGCTGCTGTGGCTCCTGCTGGACCTGTGACAGTGAGGTAGGAGGAGATGTCTGGGTGCGTGTTTAAAGATAAGACAGTGATTATGTGCACATGGCGGTGCGTTAGTTGCACTCACCTCATGGATGCCTGCGGATAAAACTCTGAAAACACAAGACAGTTGGATTAGATGAGAAATCAGTGTAAATAATTTGTTATCAGACCACTGCTCAGACCTTTGACCCTGCGCCTGTGCGTGACCAGGATGATGATGAGGATGATGAATGCCAGGAGCAGCAAGGAGGTGAGGACGTATCCCAGAGGCAGGAGAAAGTGGTGTCTCTGGTCGGGCAGGATCACGTTGATGACTCGGGTTGATTCAGCCCTGGTGGCGTCTGAGTAATACAGAGATCAGCATTTTATTTCCCTTATCCTTCATTTCTCTCACAAGCCGACTGATGTGTCACCAGGTGGTTTACTAATGTAATGATTGGGACCATATTTACACACCCCGTGAGTCACACTGAAACTACGCTGCACCTCCTCGGATACAGAGTCACAAAGCTTTGACCAGAGAGTCTGTGTACAATTTACTCCAAAGAAAATCATTTTCATTCCGCGTTGCTGTTGTTGCACGTGCAGGAGTGCGTGCGCTGCTCTCTGGGCTCTGACACCTTGCAGACTGGTTTTATATTGCTTTTTGTGGGTATGCGATGAAATTCTTTGGCAGTTACAAAACGCTAAACACATTTCCAGGGCAGGGTGAAATAATTAGCCGGCCGGGTTTAGGTGAAGTGTGTGGATCTGCTGAGTGCTGAGAGGTGGAGGAGGGAGGAAAAGCCTGGTTTCATTTTGCATCTTGCGAGGCGAGGAGCAGCTGCGGACCTCAGACTTAACACATCTGAGCCAAAATGGGATCCAGACAGAATGTCATGCAGTGATTTACTTTTCCTGGCTGCAAAACAGAGAAAAGAGGGGAGAGAAAGAGGAGTGAGGAAGGACAGAGCGAGGGTGGAACAGAAGAGGGAAGGGAAGAGGGCACTGAGATGTTTCTCCAGAGGGTTCGGTTTAGGGTCTCTTAAAATGAAGATGGGGACAAACGCCCATCACACACACAGCTGCGAATCTCCAGCAAACCGCATTTTGATCAACATTGTAACTCATCTGATCCATCGGGTTTAGTTTCATACCATTTGTTCCTGAGTACTTGTTTGTGTTTACATTGGCTGTATCGTCCTTCCGCTGTCCCCTGCCCAGACCATACCGAGAGACAACTCTCTCAGTACAGTGGGTGGGTGAGGAGGTGGGGTTGACCTACATCTGTTCTTCTTCATTTCATCAACAGACCCAGTCGTCTCTTTGTGCATCTCTCCATCTCAAAAACCTTATCCCTCTACCTCTCCATTTGTCCTCCCCCCTTTGTGGGCAGCTGCAGAGCAGATGAAGCACACTTCCTTTTGCTGTGCATTAACCGTCAGAGGGGCACAGAGAAATGTGATGTGGTAAAGTGATGGGAAAGAGCGAGAGACGAAAATAAATAAATGCAAGCATGTTGGTTGTCCAAAGGAAGGAAAACACAGAGTGCAGGACAGAGGCAGAATGTAGGTGAGGCTGGGAGCGTCAGGAGAGAGGAAGGACAACAGGGCAGCAGACGGTCAGAGAGGACAAATCCTCAGCAGCTAGGAAGACGTTAGGCTGCAGTCCTGTGCTGCTATTAAACCACATGCATCTTGTTTTTCCTGTACATTTCCCATGAGGCCGTCCCACTGTTTATTACAGCTCGGCGAGCGAAGGATTAATTGTGTGGGCAGAGCTGGACTTCAGTCCAGAGACTGTATCCACTGAGATTCCACTGAAATGAGATCGTGCTTCTTGGCACAGTCAGACACACACACACACACACACACACACACACACACACACACACGCACACACACACACACACACACACACACACAGATGTGCAGTCATATCTCATTTCTTAACCTCGCTCAATGATTTTCCCACATTGATACAACAGACTCATAGCTGACATGCCAACATACCAGCCGACATCCTGCTTCCCTCTCGCTTTTATTTTCCTCTTCTCTAATATTCGCACAGAGATTTTATTTGGGGCAAACGCTGAGAAATGAAAACTGAGCAACTGAGAGGTGAGAAACTGAAAAGAACAGACTGAGAGAGAGACAGAAAACACCTAGACGCAATCAAAACAAAGGTGTATTATTAAACCATGCCAGAATAGTTAGAGAGTTAGAGAGAAAAGGTGGAAACAGAGGAGGGTGCGGTCCGGAGGGCCGGGATGTGAGGGAATATGTGTGGTTTCAGGGGTCTGGCTTTAGACAAGCTGACAGTGCAAGAAAAACAGTTTTTCAGAAAAGAGAGGGTGACGGCTCTGCTCCTCTCATCAACTCCTCCTCTGCTGCTGCTTTACTCTGTAGAGAGCGAACCAAACAAGGCAAAACAAAACACTCCAAAGGGGAAGAGTGAAGGAAATCACAGATGTATGTGTGTGTGTTTTTTCTCTAATGGTTAAAGCACTCATAACGAGCAGGAGTGTGTGTGTGTGTGTGTGTGTGTGTGTGTGTGTGTGTGTGTGTGTGTGTGTACCTCTGTCCTCACTGGGCAGTGCTTTGGCTGCTTGGGTGGCCTGAATCTCTGGTGACTCCACTGTGACCCGGAACTCTCTCCTTTCATGTAGACCACAGTAGTGATGGTGGAGGTGGCAGGAATACATCCCCTCATCTGTGGGCTGGGACATGAACACGCACACGTGTGTGTTAACCTGCATGCCATGCAGTGTAACAAACAGTATGTGCACCTATCAAGACGCCACTTGTGTTTTTCAGGACGTGCGACATAACATGACAAACAGTCACAAATGCAGGGAAAGGCCAGGTTTAGGTTGTGGTTGTAGTTGCAGGGAAGGACTGAGAGAGGAGCCATGTGGGAAACTATAATCACAAGGAATCATGTGACCACAAATTAAGGATGCACTGCTCATTTTACCTCATCCATCGCAGAGTCAAGCACATGGCAAGTGTTCAAATCAATTATTTTTCACATAAATTGAATGCATCATGTTATTGATGGAGTTTAACACTCTGTAATTTTTTTTTTAATCCACTTATGGTTTTTCGTGAAAAAGTTGGGGGAATCATGACAACTGTCGTTACGGAGACAGCATCTCAACTAATTGGCTCTACTTTCACATTTATCATTTTTCAAGTACCAAACAAGAACAACACCAGTCTGGCAGTGTTGCCTGTAGCTGAGTGGAAAACTGGCCTCATTCCACAGTTTAGTCATAAAGGTTCGTGAGCCTGTGTTTAACCTAAATGTCCTGATTTATGAGCTCTATCTGAAAAAAAAAAAACAACAACAACATTGAGATTCCTTCCTCTGCGTTCTATTACTAAAAATGGCATGCGAGGGCTGGTGGGCAGTCGTTCAGGGCACGTCTCGTATTGTTTGTTATGGTACTGTTGTTATTGTTTTGAAAGTTCCATGTGTTTCCTCCATTCACTGTGTCTGCCAACCCCGTTTCCCAGTAGAGCAGTAAAGTTTAAGTTGACAACAGCCACATTACTAAAGAGAGCTCCATGTGCTCTGCAAACACTGTTCACCACATGTGCAACAACTGGCTCTCTGACCGCTGCATCAAGTGCATGGGCTCACAGATCTGTAGGATTGTTAGGAGCTCATGAGGCTCTTTCTGCTCCTCTGTGAAGCTGCTCTAATATTACAAACCCGCAGATCAGATATGGTGAGCGAGAAGTCGCCCTCTGAGAAGGCTGTATTGCTGAGGTTCATCTTCCTCTGGAGGAACAGCGGCCCGTAGCTCCGTTGCTCCCCGGAGGCGTACAGGTCCACCAGCCTGTCAGCGCGGTCGTGTGGGATTCCTGGTGACTGGCGGTCCCAGTGAACCACCTGGGAACCACCAAAGCAGGGAATGCATCACATTAACCCATCAACATCATGTAACCTCTACCTGTGTGGACCTGAGAAGGCTGAGAGGCCTGACCTGCTGGTCCTCCTCCTGGACGCTCCAGTCCGTCCACACGTTACGTCTGTTAACGCAGGGCAGCGCCACAGTGCTGCCAAGCAGCACCACATACACCACCTTGTGCCCATCCCAGTAGCGCTGCTCTTTGCGGCCTTGCAACAAAAAAAAGAAACTGAGTCAGCTATAAAGGTGCCAGATGTTGAATATGTGTGTGTGTGTGTGTGTGTGTGTGTGTGTGTGTGTGATACATACGTGATTTAGTGACGTTGAGCTGAACTCTGACCGTCTCATACAGGTGACAGTAGAGATGGTGGAGGTTACATGAGTACAGACCTCTGTCATTCCAGGTCACGTCTGTCATCATCACATGACGAAGATAAACATGTAATGACAAAGACTTTGTTATTGCGGCTGGAATAATACATGAAAGTACACACAGTGTATTTGTCAAATGTGTGTTGCGTTGGGACAGTTGAACACAGTCCTTCTGATTGGTGCAGCACACCAGTGTTTGTGTGTCTTTGATTGTGACATTACGCTGGACGAAACCATGGCAGAAAAGCAACAAGGAAATAATATCTGATTCAGCAAAAAGAATCATTTCAGTTTGGTAATGCTGTTTCCCACAAGCACTTGAATGCACCAGCACAACAGGAACGGATTCATGTTTTATGAATGAGATGATCCATCCAAAGTCTGCTAACATCATCAAATTTACACTTGTATGCAAAAATGTTCCCGCTCACATCAGCTGTCATAAATTTAACTGTTTGGGTTTTTTGCCGACTCACCTAAAAACTATCCTCCAGGGGGTGTAACCCTGAACTGTTCTTCATACACTCATTTTATGCTCACTGATGGATTATCTGTCTCAATCAAATTCGACTTTCATGCTTGCATGTACTGTGACAAACGGCCAACAGACATCATCAATCTTATTATATTTGAACAGTATGAGACCATTGGTCCAATTTGGGAAATGAATTATGAGATTCAAAGCAAAGCTGGACCGCAAAGTGATGTCAGTCATACCGAGAAGCCGAGTCATATCACAGCTACAGACATGACAGTAAGAGACAGTGAGAGTGACCTTTGATGACCAGAGAGAAGTTTCCATCCCTGAAGGCTGTTGGGGTGACGCTGACTCGGCCCAGGTTGTAGGAGTTGTAGATCCTCTGGTCTCCTGCAGAGAACATGTCCACCACCCTCTCCATTGCATAGTCCGGCTCGGCCCGATACAGGTCCCAGTGGACCACCCTCTGTCTGTCCCTCACCCTGTCCCTGGTCCACACCATGCGCCCGCTCACACACTGCAGCACCACCCTCGAGCCAGCCGGGGCGCTCACATTGTAAGCTGCCACCACCACACTGCTGCTGCTGTCAGACTGACCCGACACTGAAGGAGACAAGTGTGGAGACCATGCAGAGCTCAAACATTTATTGAAGCCCCCGTGGAGAAATACATAAACATCCATATAAATCACAACTGCACACATGCAGAGAGGAACATACCTGCAGTGAAGAGGCAGGCCGCAGGGACTGAAATAGAAACAGCAGAAAAAAATGAACAGGATAATTACTTAAGCAGATCCACACACACACACACACACACACACACACACACACACACACACACACAGTCGGTGCATGTTGTTTGCGCTGTTTTATATAATTTGTTTTGTTATGTTAAAAAGTGTAATGGAAGGAAGGGTTGTTAAATTCAGTCTACACCACCACTGACATGAATAATAATGGAGTTGTGTAAAAACTAAAATTACTCAATATCAATAATAGCAAATGGTATTTTACTACAGCTGTAAAAACTGATGACCGTGGAAAACTATAGTCCTTGACTCATATTCAGTCAATGACTTTGTTTGATAGTTATAATGCTTCAGAGTCTGAGTCAGGGAAACTCATCTGACACATCATCATGCGTTGGAGCCTGAATGTGAAGCTGAGGAGACAGATCGGCATTCAGTCTGGTTATGATATGGGCCTGAGGATATTCAAATGGAAAACATCTGCCTCTTCACATCAGCACACAAACACCAAATCTGGAAAACTTTGAAATCAGCTCAATTTTCCCAAAGCCTCGAAAATATTAAGTGGAAAATATTGGTCAGAAACCAAAGAGATTTTAAAAAAAAACAAAAACAAAAAAAACCCCTCATACTGATGCCGAAAATTATAGCTTTTATTTTGTTAAGTTGTGTAGTTCCTTACAGTGACACCTCACACCTTTAAAAAAAAAGTTAAACAATGCAGGAGTAACCAGACTTCAGTCTACTCACTGTGGATCAGCAGCAGCAGCTGGAAGACGATGTTCTCCCTCTCACTCTTCATGTTGATGCCTTTTGAAGTGAGGAGACTTGTCCACGCTGGACACCTGTAAATACCTGTTGTTTATTCACCCGCGTCCACAGCAGGATGTGCCCTATCCAGACTTTATACAGAGAGTGACCAGTGGACATCAACACAAACCAAAACAGCCTCGAACTGAGCTGATCCTGTCCGGGTAATGACACCCGACACCACCGGTCTGCACTGTCCCCTCCTCTCACAAATCTCCCTGTTCAGCATCTCACCGCAGAACACATACACTATATAATGTACTGTTGTACTTGATTATTATTGAGTAGTATTGAGCATGACTTGATTTCTGTGAAGCCATGATATAATGAATGTTCTTTAATTTGACTTGACTTCAAATAGCATCCATTGTCTGTTCAGTACTTTTTAGCCACTCACTACTTTAATGTAAAATAGATAAAAAGCAATAAATGGGACTCCACTTCAATAACAACAACAATAATAATGATGATGGTGTGCTTCCTTACTTTAAATTAACTTACGTCTTTAATGCACATTCTTGTAGACTGATGGAATAGAACAAAGGAAATATATATTATCAAACTTTTGACCAACATAAACAGCTGTCCTCTGTTTCCAGCAGTATCTGAATTTAGCCGTGCTCCATGTAGACATTTATCTCAACATATTTCCAAATCACCAACATTTAACTTATTTTATAACAAAGCCCAAACATGCAGGAACTATCATCGTTTCTCCCTCTTCAGCACAACAGTGACCCACCGTGGTCAATGTGCTGCTATTACATTCTGGGTCGCACATATAACGGCGTCCTGTTCGGCACTGCAAATATTTATACAGATGTTTACCTGTAATGACCGGTCATTAAACACATCACCAGTATGATTTAAAACCACGTCTCCGTCATGCTATGATTTATGACGGCTGGTTCGTTAGTTGGGTTGCTAAAGAATAGTTTTTGCTCTGTGGAACCTTCCTGCGATGTGTTCACGTCCGACGCAATAAGGTGTTACACTCCTGACGTTTCTACTGAAACAAGCGAACTCATTCAGGGTTTTGTAGCTGAAAGGTAAATTAGTCTAACCAGTGTAACTATCCAGAAGGACGATGTAGAATTGCACATTTACATTCGACTGAAAATTGCAATAACGTCGGAATATTTATGTTGGACTTGTACTAGTCGGTTCTGTGCGGTTGTTTTAGCTTAGTGTCATTAGCTAGCACGCTTGCTCAGCATCGCAGCTAACCATGGCTAGCTATCCACCCGGTCTAATGGATCTGAAAACCAAATGCTTGTCCTGCTTTTTACTGCCATAAGATTGTTTCATTGTGTGGTGTTTGACACGTTTCTGTGCTCACAGGTCCTGCTTTAAACTTTCAGAGATGTTTTTGACAAGATCGGAATATGACAGGTAGGTGCAACTCAAACTGCTTTGTCATTTGTTGAGCGCTTCTCAGTGGCAGTGGGCAAACTTTAGTCAAGAAGGGTTATGTTTGACAGGTTTCAAACTAATACTGTACCCTTAAGAGAATTTGTAAGTGCTTTGGGTTGCATCCCTTGTAGTAGTTTTGTCGATTTCCGTTACTCATAGTGACAACAATTTTAGCTAACCGGTTTGCTTTCACTTTCGATACATATATATATACAGTATACATTTATTAACAAGAGTCTAACAAATTAAAAATGTCTGTTTTGCTTCAGTCAAGTAGCAGCACAAACACTCTAGTTCTATAAGAGTTGCTTTGCTTACTTGCTCGGTGATAAGATAAAATATTGCTCACCAACTCCACATAGCACCAATTGCATTTACTTATTTGTTGAACGTGATATTTTCCAACATTGAACTAGTAACATTTAGTAATACTCATGATCATCCACATCTGTTTTGCAGAGGTGTGAACACATTCTCTCCTGAAGGAAGATTGTTTCAAGTTGAATATGCCATCGAGGCCATAAAAGTGAGTATTATGCTGACAAACATGACGTAACTAATCCAATCCAAAGATCAGAAGAAACTTTATTTATGCTGAAGGAAATTCTTCTGACAGATATCGTTCCAATAGAAACACTGAGTGTGATACTGATACCGAAATTTAAATAAGTGTCCCACCTGAAGCTAATATATTGTCTTTGCTCCGGCTTCGCTCCCCCAGTTGGGCTCCACAGCCATAGGTATCCAGACTTCAGAGGGCGTGTGTCTGGCTGTGGAGAAGAGGATCACCTCTCCCCTGATGGAGCCCAACAGCATTGAGAAGATCGTGGAGATTGACAGTCACATTGGCAAGTGTTAACAAAAAAAAATCTGAATACAGCATGCTTTACACTAACTTAAAATGTAATGTTGCTGATGTCTTGTTGTTTTTACAATTTAATAATTTGTGTTTTAAGAAAAAAAGATTGTTTTTTTTAACTGTTCAAGGGATGCTTTGTACATTGAATTTGAAATACTTGCAAAAGGGAACAAACAAAACACATGGTACTGATAGAATTGTGCTAATAGTACTTATCACAACACAGTTCACACTCTGTGCTTTCTTGCAATTAGCATACAGTCACTCCAGTTTACCTGAGAGTACATTTTTGTACATATTTAGTAGGGGTGGCCTGATACCTTTTTCCCAGACCAAATATGAGTACATAAGTTTGAGTACTCGCCAATATCGAATACCTGTGAGTACCGGTTATATTTACTGTCTTTGGGTTGTCATACGTTTGGTTTCATAATTATATTTCTTCCACCTTTAAGGTTGTGCTATGAGTGGCTTGATAGCTGATGCCAAGACTCTTATCGACAAAGCTAGAGTGGAAACACAGGTATGAATGCCTGGCACACTGTAGTAAAGCAAATTAAATGACTGTGTCTTTCACCTGAAATTAACCAGTGTACAATGTCCTCAGAACCACTGGTTCACTTACAATGAGACAATGACTGTGGAGAGTGTGACCCAGGCTGTATCCAACCTGGCATTGCAGTTTGGAGAGGAGGACGCTGATCCCGGTGCCATGGTCAGTCACTCCTGTTCACTCGTGTATTCAGAATTCAAGTTGATGGGATTTTTCTCAGATTCTCAGTTATATAATTCAAGCCTGATAGTGTTCAAGTAGCCTAACTTGTACTCTCTTTCTTTGCTCTTTTCTTTTGTGCTGCCAACTATATAGAGTCGACCATTCGGTGTAGCACTTCTGTTCGGAGGAGTTGATGAAAAAGGACCCCAGCTGTATGTAACAATTATTGTTTGTGTACCTTAAGTATTCCAAACGTAAAACTAACGCATTGAACTTGTAAGACAGTCAGACCAATATTATGTTTTAAATGCAGGTACCACATGGACCCATCAGGAACCTTTGTGCAGTGTGATGCTCGCGCCATCGGCTCAGCGTCTGAGGGAGCACAGAGTTCTCTGCAAGAAGTCTACCACAAGGTATCCCCTGCACTTTCGTATTCAGCAGCAAGATCGTCCATACAAATAGTTATGTGTATAAGCTGCTGTGTTTTTAAAGATTCGACAAGAAAGATACTTGGTAGAATACTGGTTAATCCATTAAGGCAAATACATCTATCTACATATCAAATTGTCATGATTAAAAAGTTATTTCTTTGCATTTTCATTTCCTTCTCTCCATGGGGAACTGACAGTCTATGACACTAAAAGATGCTATCAAGTCGTCTCTCACCATTCTGAAGCAGGTGATGGAAGAGAAGCTCAATGCCACCAATATTGAGGTTTGTTTTCCATTTCTCACATTTTCCAAAGAAATGTTTTAGGTAAAACTTTTGATTTTAGTGGTTGAATTTGTTGATAAAACTGTGCAAAGTGCAAACCACATCAGCAGGTTTAGGTTGTACTTATTAATAATAATACAATTATGTAAACACAGTTTTATATTTGAATAGGACTGCTACAGATCCATAGATTTCATATTGCCTTTTCGTAATCTGTCTTCTCTGTAGCTGGCAACAGTAGAGCCCGGGAAGACTTTCCACATGTATTCCAAAGAGGAGCTGGAAGATGTAATCAAGGATATCTAGAGGAGTAAAGACTTTAAAGTCTTGGTTTGCGTTCTGGACAGGAGAGGAGAGGATGTAAATCCACACCCGGGGCTGAATGTCACAACAGAACCACCAGGTTTATTCAGCACATTCTCCTCCTTGCCGTGTCCGGTTTTTGGATTGGATTAATATGGTGTCTTTGTATGATCTGTACAGGAGTCTGACCAACGCTTACTGCTGGGAGGCAATAAAAAATGAAGGGGTGGGGGGGGTGGGGCTATTTTTTTGCTACAAATCAATAGTACAAATAAACTGTTGTATTCAGAAATTGATCTGACTCTGGAGTGTTTGTGTTTTTTCTATGTTTAATATAACTTTGTGTTGCTTAAAGTCAGAAAGTAATGTGCAGTGTAGCTCATTAATTGAATAGGAATAGAAAATATCTATTGTTGAATTTGTTAGATAGTCAGACAATTAATATCCATATCTACCTATCCAAACATCACCTCATCTGAACTCTCAAGAAGGCCACAAGAAGAAAATTATCTTATCTGTCTATATACAAATAAGGAATCTATTTTTTTAAAGTTAATGGTTTATTGCTATAATAACATGTAGACCCAACAATCTCCTGAAGCACATGGGATAAAAAAAAAAAAATCACAAACAAAAACACCACTTACAATCTCATACTGCCTATAGACAGGTGTTATGTGTAAAGAGTAACACCTTTATTTTATATGCCTCTGAAGACCAGTCCGCCAATGAGAACAACTTCATTAGAGTGATTTCTGAATAATTTAATAAACGATTGTTTTCTGTTTGTTTGTCTGTTTCTTTTTAAATCACAAAACTGTTTGCAGTTCTTTCCGGTCTTTCCACCAGGGGGCAGTTTAGTACGAGGAAACATTTGACATCAGCGTGAGGAAGAGTCCTGCTGACCAATGGCATTGTGGGTTATTCTAAAGCTGACCAATCCGGTTCCTCGGCGGATGGGCCGTTATGGAAGATGCATTCGGTGACGGGAGGGGGGATGTGGCTCCGACTTTCGGGCCAGATGAGTTTCTTGTTCAGTCTAAAGTTGGGCAGTTCTCCTTTGAACATGGTCGCCGTGTGTTGCCTTCTGGCGCTCGGGTTGTTGTCTGCTGCGCCGGGCAGCGTCTTCCCGGAAGCAGAAAGCCTGTCAGCTGTGGAGAGGCTGCAGGGGAAGTTTGTCAGAGATGTGGAGCCGCAGAGTTTAGAGAAATCCGAGCTCTCGAAACGCAGCGCGGGACTGAATGGACACACATGTGCAGATGTGCCTGCAGCAGAGTCAGACCTGCAAAACAACACCCACCCTGTAAGTCACCCACTTTAAACCCGCGATGTGGGGTTTGTCTGTTTATTTTGATTTATCTATGTTAAACTATTTGGAGAAGTCAAATGAGTGTTAGCTTCAGTTTGTCAGCACGTGGAGCTGCTTTTACAGAGTCCACACTGTGAACTGCTTCCAGACCAAAATATGATCCCTCCACTGTATTGATGTGTTGGTTTGACACCAGTCTGTCACGTGAGTCCTGCACTCAAGCCCACTAAAAAGGATACAATGATTTATCGACCTTGAAAACTGTTGGGATGATTTCAAATTTCATGTATTTCTATGTTCAAGTTTCTCACGTGTAAATATAGTCAAATATTGTAGACCACGTGAATATGGCAGGTATGTCTTAAGCGGTTTGGTTTTATTATTATTATTATTATTATTATTATTTAATTAAACCCCTTAATTCACACTCAATAAACAAAATGAACAAAGTAAAAGAAGCCACTTTGAGGCATAATAAATCTTAATAAATCATCTTGTAGATTCCTGTATCATGCAGTATCATGTTGACCTTGATCGCACAATAAGGCTGAACCAGACCTGCTGTTGTGTTAGTAGTGAACATGTTGTAATAGGACGCGCTGAAAGAACATCCCCGACGTCCAGAGGAATGTTCAAGAATAACATCTTGGTCCAAAACTCCAGAGCTCTGCAGGACAGTCTTTGTGTTTGTGTGTGTGTGTGTGTGTGTGGTAGAAGAAGTGGTTGTTACATCATTTCTGTGGCTCAGACACCTGGACCAGCTTCTGAGTATGAAAACAATTTGGCATGCTGACAGGGCAGACTCCTGCTGTCCTCTCTCCCTCCTCATAAACACCCCCCCCCCCCCCCCTCTCCTCCGCTTCTCCCCCTTCTCTGAGGTCTCTCTGATCCTATTCTCAGCCTCTATGAAAACTTGTGTCTTAAGTTTGCTGCTGTTAAACAATCCAACAAGGTTGTGTGATCGTTAGTCTCTCCGACAAACCTGTCCTCTTCATGTGCCTTGTGTTAGCGCCAATAGGCGGCACGAGAAGTATTTTGTCCAACACCCGGGTGTTTGCCTCGTTTACCATGTTTTTGTGTGTTTGTGTGCGGCTTGGTGTAAACAAACAAGGTCATTCTGTCTTTTCTTTTGACTCCGTCCCATCCTCTGTCCCCTGTGGCCAAAAAACATAGAGAACATATATTTTTGGAGGGGGGGTGGGTGAGAAGTGTAGCTGGGTTGAAGCCAGCTGTTGTAGCACCAAGAAAAGCAGCGCCGCCCTGGAGGTTACCGAGTGCTGAGACATCCAATGAGATCGACAACACAGTGAAAAACAGAGAGGCACTTTTAAACTTGGAATTTCAGTCACAGAAGGTCAAGAAATGAATGCATCCTAATGCCTTTGCTGTTTTTAGTAAGTAAGTAACAAATGACAAAAAATGACGAGTCTTCATGAATTAAATGAAGTTTGAAAGTAATGGATAGCTGTAATTATCAGTTCATTGTTAGGTCTGTACAATATCAATATATTCAATGTGGATCAGATTAGTGGATTGATCATTTGACACCCCAAAACACTGAGAAACCAATTTTTTGTCAAGCATCTGTAATTTTGATTTAATTTTGGCCTTCAATGGCCTCCAGGTCTCATCTGCCCGTGCACTATAATCACTGAACAGACATCATTAGAACCCAGGTTGTGTTCCCGCCCGCAGAGCTCATCCAGTATCCGTGGATTTGTCTGCGCAGCTTCATATGTTAGATCAGAGCCTGTGTGTTTTACCTCCTCTGAAGTTTTATGTGTGTAAACAAGGCTGAAGCAGAAAAGTTCAAACCCCGGAGCAGAGCGAATAAGGAGCTCATTGTGTTGGCGCCTGTGCTGAGAGAAGACTTCACTGTGCTCCCACCCACTGTTAGTGTGTAATTCTGAGTCTGCATGGACGTATACGTGCCTGTTTGGTTTTTTGGTTGTTTTTTTTTTTGCTGTTGTTGCTTTTTAACTCTCTTTGTGTATCAGTCTTTATTTCCTGTACTGGTAGACTGGCAGAAACATTTGCGAAGGCCTGATCCTGAGGCAAGACACAACAAGAAACATGTTGACCTGCAATGACCTTGGTGGCTATTGGCACAACTAGATTGTAGGAGGTCATGTGCTTACAGGTCCCTGCCTGGAGACTGGTGTCTGGTATGGAGTATTATATTGTGTGGTGTACTTTTAGTACTGATCCTTTATATTTGCATTGTTTGCACTCTGATCACTTCCAAATGGGTTTACTGTGATATTATATAATATATACAGTACATACGGACTGATATGATCATGTTGAGTGCTGATGATATGAGGATGTTTAAAAATGCAACTAAAATGTTTTTGAGGATTTTTGTGCATCCAGTCATGTTCTGGAATATGTAATGGTTGACAGGATAACTGCAAAGGAAGGGAGGAGAAGATGTCAAAGTAGGTGAGGATCAAGGTATGAAGAAACAGATGCAGCAGGGGTGGGATGCAATGATTCATGTTGAGCAAGGATGGAAAGTTGCGTTCGCGCTCTTCGACAGGCAGCGCAAGCCAGTTTCCACTGGACATATTTGAAAGGAGTGTTCCAGCCAGCAGGCCCTCTCCTGTGGCTTTATAGAGCGGTGTGCAGACTCTCCAGCACTGGGCTCACCTTGTAAACACCTCCGCCCTGCCAACTAAAGAAGCCAAAGGAAGGAAGGAAGGCAGAAGATTCACTGAACTCCAAACAACGTGGGCTGTGATGAAATAAGTTAATCCAAAGTCCAAACACTTGAGTGTCACCCAGGATCAGTAGACTGGAATGTTGTTTATTTGTGCAAACATTATGGAACACTGAGTTTGTATATTTTTTTTTTTGGCTTTGTGAGAATAGAAGACCTTTGGTCAACATTTCTCGTGTGTGTGTGTGTGTGTGTGCTGAGGACATCAAGTAATTGTCTTGTTCTGTGGCCCCAGCTTTGTCATTTAAGCAGGAATGTAGGTCACACATGCAGAGTGCATTGTGTTACCTTGGACAGTAAGGAATGTTCATTCTGCCCCCCTGCTACTTCCCCTAACGACTGAAACACACATAAACTGTTTGCATAACTCAGACGTTTTGCTCTTTAGTGGTCTGATGGTCTGACACTGCACCAAATAATCCTCAGTAACTGGGCATTAAATATACTTGCATACTTATTATACAGTTATACAGTTTGCCTTTGACCTGCTGGTTTGTTTTGTCTTAAATTGTCCATGTTAGCACTCTTGTCATGTCTTGGCCTAAGTAAGGTTGATATTTGCATTGGGCCATACACAGGGCTTGTTGTTATACTGAAGTGTGATGCAGGTGAGGTGAGCTGGGGCCCGGTGAGGTGAGGACAACAGGTGGAGTGAGTGAGTGAGTGAAAAGGGCTATTTTCCCCCAAAGGTGTCCATTAAACCCACAACGTGACCCCACAGTAGTAGACTAAAGCTTTGCGTGGAGACTAGGGATTCTGCTCAAGCGACCAGTACTACTTACATAGTTGTTCAGTTTTGTGGTTAGAGGTTATAAGATTTTGTGGTATTTAACATCACCGGCAATAATGAATTTGTCATAATTAAGAATAAAGGAAGATAGAGGTTGTCAAATTTCAGTTTGCACTGAGGTTGTACATCAGTTCATCTTTTTTTTTTTTAGCTTTTCAACTATTCAAAGTTTGTTGATGACTAAAGTCATGAGAGAAAAGTCAGGTTTAGTTAGAGATGAAAAGTGTAACCTAGTAGAAGCAATATGTTGGGCAACAGTGGAGGTTGTCAAGAAACATTTTACTCATCTCTGTTTGCTTTTTTTTTCTTTCTCCAATTTAAGTTCACCTTCAAAATGAGAAACATGGGGTCAGTGTCTCTGGCCTGGGTAGGCGATGGATCAGGGGTGAGTTAGTGTATACATGTACAACAGTATATGATGGTGAATAGAAATGGGGTTTGTAAGTATTGCACAACACTGTCTCTTCTCCCAGGTGCTGCTCGTCCTGACAACGTTCCAGGTGCCTTTGTTCATGATGCGCTTTGGTCTGTCTCACCTCTACAGGAGGTGAGGAAGGCCTGATGATTTATTGCACACTGAATAGACATGGAGCTGTAAAGTATTGGCCACAGTTTTGTTTTGACTCTCCTACTGTAACTGTGTCTCTGTCAGTGAAGACCATGGGAAGTCCTTTCACGATGTGACTCACCTGATCAATCACACCTTCATTCAGACTGAGTTTGGCATCGCCATCAGTCCCGACCACTCTGGAAAGGCAAGTCATTCCATTTGAACAATGAAGGATTCATAAATCATCAGACTGTTCTCTGACTGTGTTCTGTTTGGTTTCAGGTGATCCTGACTGGTGACGTGTCAGAGGTCGGGGGCTTTCGGCTGTTTCGCTCACAGGACTCTGGCCTCACCTTTGTTTCAACCGATCTGCCGTTTGACCCCCTCATCCAGATGCTGTACAACCCTGGAGACTGCAACGCACTGCTGACACTCAGCGTCATGGTAGCAGCCTTCATGCACTACAGACCAAAACCTCTAATCCTGCATTGTTGTTAACAGTCTTGCAATATTGGGTCAACTAACCGTTAACTTCCCACTTGTGTATGTTGGATGTTGAACTTCCATTTGGCCTTTTATATGCTTGATTAAGGATTAAAATAAAAGAATCAAATGTGCCATTTTTTTTTCTTTTTAAACTGACTATGCTTTTATTTTCCAGTTGGACCTGTGGTTGTCTGAAGACTTTGGTGCCACCTGGAGGAAGATCCATGACAGTGTCTGTTTGGTCAGATGGTGAGCATTGTCAGTTTAATATTAAATTTAAAAAAACTACTAAGATGTCTTTTTACAGACTACTGTAAAATACCATAATATAATGGATGAACTCTTTGTTGTGCATCTACAATACAGTTTCTGTTAAAACACAGGACACAATAAAGGCAACAAGTAATCAATTTTAAAATGCTCTACATCTACTTTTTGGAAATCTCAACGTGTTGGTCCTCCTTGCTTCGCCTGATACAGAGACACAATTGTTGTGTTCTGCTGATGGAAAAACACATGTTTATGATCCATGTAGTAAATCAGTAAATAGTAAATTTCACTAGAAAAAGATGGAATTAGGGCTGCTGTATACCAGGGGAACGGAAAATTTAAAGCCCTGCTTCTCCGTCCAAAAAACATAAATAAATCAGACTACCAGCCCCCCTCTGAAACCTTCTGGCTTCTCAGTGCAGCAGTTCCTTATTAAATATTTTTTTACTTAATACATCTAATTTTATATAAATCATCAATCACCAATCAGTTGTTTTTTTTCGTGAGAAAATATATGATCAGAGACGAACAACCTATTCGCACTGAGTAAATGTGTCTTTGTTCCCGTTGTTTGTCCAGTGTTGTTGTTCCAGCTGTCTTTGTCATCACAGTTCACATCACTCTCCTGACTCGTTTAAGCTGCAGAGTGCAGATGAGGTTGTAGTGTCGGCCTGCGGTTGTTAGCGTTGCATTGTGGGAATATTGCAATAGCTTTGCCTGACCACAGCTGTCATTTAGGCCCGAACCTAAATTGACTGCAGAGGAAGGGAGCTGCTGTCAGAGTGAATCATGAGTCAGCAAGGGCATTCTTATTCAGCCCACAGTCGTTGAACCAGCAGAATCTTTGCAGTGTGAAAACCTTTCGTCCCTCTTGGCAGCGAACAAACCCAGAGAGGACTTGGAGAGCTGCCTGGGGGTCGATGTGAGCCCTGCTCGTACAGCACTTAGAAGAAACCACAACTCAAATCTCTGATCTCTACAAATTCCAAAAGTACATTTGAACTCAGATAACTTTCAGATGTTACAAAAATGTGAGCACAATTAAATGTAACCCACCAGATTCCTCTGTTTACTGTCTCTCTTCTCACACGCAGGGGTCCGAGGAACAGCATCTACTTTACAACAAACTACAACGGATCTTGCCGTAAGTGTGGACAGTATAGCAACCCGTATGTCGATGTATATAAAAGAGCTGAGTAAGCACACCACGCTTTCTTTCAGATTATAAAGGGATGCTAGAGTTAAGGAAGACTTCAGACTATGGTAGAAGTTTCCAGACCATTGCAACAAGAGTTTACTCCTTTGTCCTTGGAGGAAGATTTGTTTTTGCTTCCATCATGACTGGCACGGTAAATCTGCTTCTGTACCTTTTATATAAGAATGTACATGTTCCTGGGATTCTGCCTTATACTAGAGGCATTATACACACACAGGGATGTGCACTCATCACAGCACTGAATAGGAACTAGGCTTTAATGTTTAAATCTAAATTCTATACATTTGTAAATAAGCCGTTATTGCAGTAACAGAGTTTTCTGTGTGTGTGTTCATTAGGGTACAGAGCGTATGATCCATGTGTCTGTGGATGGAGGTGAGGTGTGGAACATTGCACAGCTTCCTACAGTCAACCATGAGCAGTTCTACTCCATCCTCTCAGCCAATCAGGACATGATCTTCATGCATGTGGACGACCCAGGAGGTCAGAACATGCAGCGATCCAAATCATCAAAACTGATGTAGATGATATTACTGGTGCTACTGATGGTATTGTTGTTGTTGTTGTGTTAATCATAGGGAGCAAAAGATGAGCGTTTCTGTGTGGAAAATAGTCACAACATATAATTTTAATTGTGTGTGTTTGTTGTGAATTGTGTGGAGCAGACTCCAGTGTGGGAACCATCTATGTGTCAGATGACAGGGGGACTGTGTTCTCGAAGTCTCTGGAGCGCCATCTCTACACAACCACAGGAAGTGACACTGACTTCACCCCCATCAGTTCACTCAGGGGCGTCTACATGACCAGTGTACTCACAGAAGGTGGGTCAACACATTGTGTACCTTTTGTAATTACATATTTTAGAGGAACTAATTGAAGTAAAATTCCACTGAACCATGTGAAAACTGCAGACATTTTTTGTATATTGAAGTTGGTTCCACCTTTTTTCTGCATCTTTTAAGAAAACTCTTAAAAAGTTTCTTTTATTTTAAAAAAATATAAATTGTGATTGATTATTGGATTTCATGCAGGGTCACTGTTTTGTTTGCAGATGGTGCCGTGGAGACCGTGATCACCTTTGACCAAGGAGCAAGGTGGCAGACGCTTCGCAGACCTGAGAACAGCCACTGTGTCACTGATAGCTTTACCAGCAAGTCAAACAGAGTAAGAAAACTCGTTTACTCTTATTTACACTGGCTTCCTCGAGATTTGTCTATAACTTGACACCAGTCTGTCACAATTGCCAATATTAATTTGAATTAATGTGATCATTGTGTCGTTATAGTGCAGACTTCACATCCACGCCTCCTACAGTACCACCATGAAGATGAATGTCCCCATGCTGCCTCTCTCACAGCCCAACGCTGTGGGCCTCATTCTGGCACATGGTATAAAACACACACACACACACACACAGATCTCATGATGCCAAACAGTTTTAGTTTTTTAGTTCAGGGTGAAATGTCTCACAGCCTTGGCTCCCTCCAGGCAGTTTTGGAGATGCAGAGTCAACTCTCTTCCCTGACATGTATGTGTCTGATGATGGTGGCTACTCGTGGCTGTTGGCTCTCAGGGGCCCCCATCACTACACTATCCTAGACTCTGGGGGCCTGCTGGTGGCAGTAGAGCACACAGACTCACCTGTCAACCAGATAAAGTGAGGATATTAGACTTTTTATAAATTGAAATATCTGTTTTATTTTGAAATCAAAATCATTCTGATTGTTTGCTTTACTGGCTTCCTCCCCTGTCCCGAACCCCTCAGGTTTTCAACAGATGAGGGGCGTTGCTGGCACACATATAACTTTACCAGCGACCCAGTCTACTTAAGCGGGATGGACAGCGAGCCTGGCTCTCGCTCCATGAATGTCAGCCTGTGGGGCTACAGGAAGGACTTCGGTCAATGGGTGGTGATCACCATAGACTTCAGGAAGCTCTTTGCCAGAGACTGTGAGTGTGTGGGAGAAGAAACATGATATACTGTATGGCTGGGGCTAAAGCCACTATTTAACTTTAAGACTATGTGTGTGTGTGCGTTTTTATATGTGAAGGCACTGAAGGGGACTATGTGCAGTGGCTGGCTCACTCTGCAGAGCCCAGTGGATCTAATGATGGCTGTGTGCTGGGTTATAAAGAAACCTTCCTGCGCCTGAGGAAAAGCTCTGTCTGCTGGAATGGGAGGGACTACGCTGTAACTAAGAAGCTGTCCCCATGTCCATGTACAGAGGACGATTATCATTGGTACGTCCTTCGTCCTCCCACATTCTTCTAGGAATTACATGAAGCATTCAAATTTCCTACCGCACTGTGCTCTCTCTTCTCTAGTTTGATAAACGTTTTAGACCAGCACATCTCCATTCGAGGATTTTGGGAAAAAGTTTTACATTCGGTTGACGTAGCTTTGTCTTTCAGCGACTTTGGATTTTACCGACCTGAGAACAGCTCAGAGTGTGTGGAGCAGGAGGAGATGATGGGTCGTCCTCTGGAGTTCTGTTTAAATGGTACCACTGAACAGCTACACACCAGTGGGTGAGGACATTCGTCTTTTTTGCTTATTTACTTCTTATGCTTGCTCATGTCTTCCGCCAACAAAGCATTCAGTGTGAGCTGTAGTTCAGGTACCATTGTAGCAGTTGTCCCTCTCTGTGTCCTTTTCATTCAATATTGTCTTAACTTTCGTGGATCTGTCTCCTCATTTGTTTCAGCTATCGGAAGATTCCAGGAGATCAGTGTGAGGGAGGTTTCCAGCCAGAGAGGAAGGAGATTGACCTGAAGAGGATGTGCACCAGCAGCATCATTTTTCCAGATTCTCTGGTCAGTTAGGAAGATTATGTTTGACATTTGGCATGGTCAGCAAACACCTGTTGTACCTGATGTACGAACCAGTTGTTTATTCCAAACAGACAGTGAAGCAGTATTTCTGCACATTGATGCTCTTGCTGTTTCTCTATCTCTGAACAGAGAGAAACCAGCACACTGAACACTGCAGTCATAGTGATGGTTGTCATCGCATTCCTTCTGACGAGTGCTGTCGCGGGGGTTTGGCTGGTTAAGAAGTACGTCTGTGGAGGACGGTCAGTTATCTATGTTTCATCTGTCCGCACACATACTCCCATCAATAATCACTGTTCATATTCCCCTCTGTTTGCCTCTGACATGCAGTTCTATGTTCTTTTCAGGTTCCTCGTGCACCGATACTCTGTAATGAGGGAACAAGTTGAGGGCAATAAGATAGAAGGAGTCGATGATGTTGATGCTCACTACATGGAGACGGGGAAAGCACAGCAAAATGAAGATTCAGATCAGGTATGTGAGTTTGTCTAAAATCTCATCCTGTAATTATTGAGACATAATGATTATCTGCTAACTCAAACATACTGTTTTTGTCTCCTCATAGGAGCTCTTAGAATAAGCTTAAGGTTCCTCAGGATTAAATGTATCACAGCCTGGGCATTCCTGTTGCTCCTTCATGCTGATTAACATCTGCTTCTCACTTCTCACTATTCCCTGGTGGCTGGTGGACAATGAGGCAGTGAGGCAACTTCTCATGAGTTGAGGACCCCACAAAAAAATCAAACTGGTAGTTTCACGTAGAGGCTAACCCCAGCACAGGACAGAAGAAAGCTTCTGGTACCCTGGAGAGCTTTTATTGTTTTTGTTCCAGAGAGTTCTGTTAAGGTTTGTTGAGTCTGAATATATGCTCTGTGTGTTTCCTTTCATGCTGACCGCAGAAGCGATGACCTTTCATATCATGATGCACTGCAGAAGCATAATACAGAAGCCTCGTTACACAGTATGGGCTTACAAAACATTTTGTTGATAAGAGTTAGCCAACGGCCAAGCAGGAAATCACACAGCTACTGTCAGTGAAGTAGATTTTGTAGTTTGTAGATTTGCAAGATACAGTCCTGTTATGCATGTTGTGTCTTAACATTCATTTTTAAAATTTCCCCAGTCATTAAAAACACAACTCACTATTCTTGAGTTACTATTTATAAACTACTTGTTTAGAAATAAGCTGATTCCATTGTAACTGCAGCTGCAGTGAAATGACCAGATTTGGAATAGAATCCCAGAATGCGATGCACTTTAGATGCAAACATTTCAATATACAAATATTAAAATAGAAAAGTAATACATATATAATTTTCATTTGTATGGTAACTATTTAAGGTAGGGGATATATAATAACAAAGGTTTAAATATTCCAACATTCATGTCCACATGTTAGGTTTTATGATTTATGATTATGATTAATTATTCTTAATTGTTTAGAGATAATGTCACTCTGAAATGTAATCGAGTATCAAAAAACCCCAATACTGTTTCCCAATACTGTATTGGAGACCTTGTAACTGTTTTAGCTGCAAGAGAAAACTATGTCAACTAACAAAATAATTTTTAAAAGTCCCATGCCACTAACAAATGTTTGTTTTTAGTTTGAAGAAATGTGACTAAAGATATACACTTTAACAAGTTTTTTATACAGTGCAACTCAACATGGCCGATATCTTACATTCCCCTGAATGTGTGGAGAGAAAGAAAGACTTGAATTAGTACCAAAGCACTTTTACAATGTTTTAAGGGATTACTAAATTAAAACTTTATCTCTGCATCGTATTTATATGACGATGATGCTAACGCAGCTCTGTACTTGAACTTTCTGGTGTTTTTGCTAAACTGGATGCATCGATTTGTTGCTGTCTTATTTTTATGTCTCTGCATTTTCATATTGGCCAACATTTGTCTAATGATATTGATGTAGGTTTAGGTATAGTTATCAAAAAAATGCATGCTGGCTTTTTAGTTTCTGTTACTAATATGATGTTACAAACCGGAACAAAATGCCAGTACACAATCAGCATTTTTTTTTAACTGTATAAAAAAGTAAAATTATACTACACGCAAAGCTAATATTTGCTAGTATTTGTAGTTTTTGATCAAATGGTGCATCCCTCCATATGTTGCAAAATATCCACAATTACAAAAGAAATTCTCAGTTTGATGTGTCAGATGGCCAAAAATAATGTGATTGTCAGTCATTTTCTACCGCTTATCCTTCTCAGGGCTGTGCGGTTATGCAGTTGTGTTCACTGAATTACTTTATTTCCTGTTTTGATGGGATGTTGGCTGGCTACCATTTCTGTTACCTGTCTGTATCAGAACTGTAACTCTTAACACCTGCAGGGCTGATGGCCAATGCTTATATTCTTCAGCAGAGGCAGTAATATCCCAGCAAATAAGCTATTATAATAAGTTGGCCTAATGTAAAGGCCTATTCTCAAAGACAGTGGGGTGGATTTGGATATGAAAGCAAAATCATTTGCTTGATGCTTCTTTATTTACAAAGCTGCCAGTAAGGACAACTCAGCTATTTACTGGATTCCATAAGTTTGCACTGTATCTACATATCTGTGAAAACAACATGCAAATGTTCTTGTAAATCTAATCTTTGTGAATGAAAAGGTGATGAGTTGTAACACATTATTTTCTTCAGCGTTTGTTAGGATATCAGAGATGACTATCTCTCTGAACTGAACTAGAAATTTAGCAGAGTTGTTTGCATTTATTGAATGAAATAACTTTTACACCACTTTAGTTGTGTTTGTTCATTTGCACTTATTAATACTGTATATGTAAAAATAACAGACACGGAGTTCTGCAACTTTTGTCCTTGCCGTTAAAACTTCCGTAGCTCCACCCCCTCTTTCAAATACAGTATAGTTTTTTCCGGTTTCAACCGTAGCAAAAATCCAGAATGGCGCGAGCGCACACACAAACATACATACATACATTAAAACTACATTTATCGCTTTCGTTCTGAAAATAAGCTTTATTCCGCACTAAAACAGAATGCGTCGACGGCAAATGTACACCCACTAGATACGCAGTTTGCAGTTTGGAAATTAGTTGTGCCTTTTATCAAACAGTAGGGGGCGACATACTATTGGTCTGTCTAGAAACTGCATCCGGAACTTGTGCAGCCATATTCATATTTTTGAATCTGTAGTTTAGCTAACCTTATAGTCAGACTCGGCTAGTTTTGAGCATTTATCAACAGTATATTTATAAATAAAGCGTCGTCGAGCTGTTAAGGCAGCAGGGCATGTGAAACAATGTAGCAGCAACAGCGAAGTAATGTCAACTCATCACGGTGAGATCATTGTCTACGGACGCATTGTTGAGGAGTTAGCTAGCTTGGTGAGCTAACACGTTTGCTAGTAGCGATAGCAGATTTGCCACACATTGGCCAAAGTTACCTAACGTGTTGCGGTTTACACGCGACCGGTAACTGCAATTGTGTGATTTGAGTCTCCTTTGTTTCCTAATGTTAGCTCGGTTGCAATGGCCTTGCCATTAAAAGACAACAAGTGCATTCGGTAAAAGGAAAAGTGAAGGTGGTGTGGTGGAACGACTACATCCAGACGTTTGGTTGTAGTCTGCTTATCGTAGTTTAGCCGCCGACAGTTGACGTCAATAAATGGTTTTGGTCTACGTTAACCTTATTATGTAATTCAGCCTCAGTAATTTTACACGCGTGGCCGTCAGTATTACTCATACGCACCAAGGACGTTACGTCATAATGTTCTGGCTTACCTAAATTTGGTGATTTTACTTGTGCAGACTTGGTTCGTTTACTATGAACTCCCTATCAGCCCAGCCTCCGGCATCAGGCTCGTCATGCAGGACACTACCCGGAGAGGGAAATCAGGTACACGTCATCACAACTATATACGTTAGTTTGTGAGAACAGAAGACTTCGTATGAATTACAGTCCATGCTGAACTGTGGCGCTGTTATTGGATGTTTTTGCTCAGGTACAACCAAAAGCCCCTCTCCTGCAGATTCTGCGTGTTGCCGGAGCCCAGGAAGAAATCTTCACCCTCAAGGAGGTGAGTTGTCAGGTCACCATGGGTCAAGCGGGTCACCTTGGGTCCAAAGAAATCTTGACACTGGGGTTGTTAATGGAAGTTTTGATATCTAAATATCTAATTGTCTGTCTAGGTGATGCATTACCTGGGTCAGTACATCATGGTGAAACAACTGTATGACAAACAGAGACAGCACATAGTCCACTGCCAGGATGACCCTTTGGGAGAGCTACTGGAGGTGGACAGCTTTTCTGTCAAAAACCCAAGGTACTCTCTCACACACACACACACACATGTTAAATAGTCAGTGATGCTCTTGTATTCAACTAAAGTTGTACAAATATAATGGGGACATACATTCTTATCTTTCATATGGTTGTCTTGCAGCCCGGTCTATGAAATGCTCAAGAAATACTTGGTTGTCCTTGGTTGTTCTGGTAAGTGACAATGACAGATGATGCTTTGTCTGTTGTCTACATTAAATTATGTTTTTCTTATGGGGCACCTACACTGTGAGTGCTTTCACATCAGATGTGGGTATTCTGCTCTAGACCAGAAGATCACTATTTCCACATTGTTCTACAAAGCCCCAGACAAAGGCCTAAGTGAGAGAGTGTGTGATGCTATAATTAAAGGGTGGGGATGTTTTTTCTCTGTTACTGTGTTTTATCTGAAATGCAGACGCTGCAGAGAATCTTTCTGTGGGCCGTGAGTGTGTAGAGGGCGGAGTGGAGGACCGTAGTCAGGTAAAACCGAAGCATGGTGCTGAGAAGAAACAGAGACCCGCTGCCTTTCAAACCTCACTACACACAACGCTTGAAAATATAAGGGGACAGGTCCAACAGCATCAGTCAGAGGAAAAAATATGCAAACTGTATTGTTTTGTTGACTTAGTTTTGGATGGAAAGGTGAGCACCTGTCTGCTTGTGTGTAATGAGGAGGGAGGGTAGTAAGGGCTGCTGTCTTCGTTGGTGTGCATTTGTACAGAGTGGCACCGTCTCTGTACAACCCCATCCTTGGTTTGGTCTGGTGGTTTTTGTCTGCTCCCTTTTGATACCCACCAGCTCCACCCAGTGGATGGGGGGCAGAGTCAATGTCTCTGTCTGTTACAGAGTTCCCTTCTCTGCTCCGAATTGGAGGATCACAGCTTTTGATCAGCCACAGGGCCCAGCGACAACCCTAAACCTCTTCACCTACCCCTGTGTTCCTACAGCCTTCTCTGATTCCCTCCCAAATACATCATTAGCCTTATGCTCTCTCCTGTTCTCCCAAGATAAGTCAGCTGTTAGTCAGGCTTTACGAATCAAATGAGTTACTGTAATTTTACTTCATGCATGCACTAAATCAATTTCAGGGAGCTGTTGAATTTCAGCCCTCGTCACACCTTTGATATATTTTTATTCACATATAATTTATCAGGTGGTATTAATAGTCACTAATGGGTAAATATTAGATGGCCTCTTAATTCCTTTTTGCCATTTTTCTCTTTCTTTTGTGAAAACCTTGAATGATTGTAAACAGTTTCTACAGACAGTCACTTGTATGTCACATAGCCGTTTGTATGTTTTCTAGTCATAGACTGAGTCAAGACTTAAATCCAATAAAGTTGCACATACTATGTATCTAAACCATGTTACATTTAAAGTCTGCTAAATTAGCTTCACTTCTGTTAGTCTTTTTTAGCCTCCATACTGATTCAATACCCTCATCATTGCCTGAATAAAAATCCCTCCCCACCGTCCCATACCCCGATTACCCAGCCCTGTGTCCCATTAACCAGCAGTCTGTTCCCAGAGGCCATGTTGAAAAGGAGCTGTGAGTCCTCCAAGTGCCCAGTCATGGCTCTGTGTCCTAATTTTTGTCTTTCACATCCCCTTTCTCTGTAGATATGTGGAGGTGTGGTTAAAGCAGGATTGGAGGCTGGCTGTGATGGGCCTCTCCTGCAGACCCCCTCCCAGAGACGACCACGGGAGCCAGATGATGGTAAACAGAGAGTTGATTACAAATAAGCTTGGTACTAGACATTTTCCAAATTGCTGAAATTAACTTTTATAATACCTCCCCAGACTCCCTTGAAGGCTTGCCACGCTCAGCCTGTAAACGGCCCAAACTGGATGTAACGCTGGATGACTGGGATCTCTCTGGTCTGCCCTGGTGGTTTCTGGGTAATCTTCGTAGTAACTACAGTCGAAGGAGCAATGGTTCCACTGACATCCACACAAACCAAGTAAGAAGCCTCACATGTTGTTAGAAAACCTAAAAACATCACTTAGACAGATTAAACAGAAAATAGCACAGGAAAATACTAAACAGGTCTGACTGATGTGTTAGCTGTCTCCTGCGCAGGAGGAGGACACAGCCATCGTATCCGACACCACTGATGACTTGTGGTTCCTGACGGAGGGCGAGAGTGAACAGGTGAGCGTGGAGATGAAAGAAGCTGCGCTGGAGGAAGGGAGTGGAGGCGAAGGGGAACCCCCACCTGAGGATGAAGATGGAGGAGGGAAGGAGGAGAAGGCTGATCGAGAGGTCAGAGTTTGATTCCACTTATGTCTTGGTTCCACTGGTTTTCACATTGAACAATTTATAAACACTGTGATTTTAGCACTGTATTATTTACTGTGACAGCTGCTACTGATTTTAAAAAATGTTTTGAGAATTTAATGTTTCTTCATCTATAATAAGTATAATATGGTGGGATGTTTTGTTTGTGTGTGTGTGATTAGATGCAGGAGGAGCCAGATGATGACTCCCAGTGTTTGAGTGATGACACCGATACTGAGATCTCCACACAGGTCTGTTTTCTAGTCTTCGTGTTCTTGTCAATTAAACCTATGCTGATATGTGACCTTGTATCTACATTTGCTCTCAGGATGCATGGCAGTGCACAGAGTGCAGGAAATACAACACACCTCTACAGAGATACTGTGTCCGCTGCTGGGCTCTGCGCAAGAACTGGTACAAAGATGTCCCTCGACTCGCCCACTCCCTCTCCGTTCCTGACATCCCAGCATGCAGCTCCCTCACCGCCCATGATGATGACGATGACAGTGACGGAGGCATTGATGTCCCAGACTGCAGCAGGACAGTGTCTGACCCTGTCATCCTGCCCTCTCATTCCACAGCTGATCGTCCACTACCCATCATGGCTATGAGGAAAGGCGAGGGGCCTCGGCCCTCAGACCGCTACAAGGATGATCTGCTCTCAGGTGGGGAGAGTCAGGAGAATATGGGCATGGAGGTGGAAGAAGTTAGGCCTGAGGCGCTGTTGGAGCCATGTAAGCTCTGTCGGGTGCGACCACGCAATGGAAATATAATACATGGACGTACGGCTCACCTGCTAACTTGCTTTCCATGTGCAAGGAGGCTGCATAAGTTCCAGGCGCCGTGTCCTGGATGCGGAAAAATCATTCAAAAAGTTATTAAGATATTTATCCTTTAAAAATCTAACAATACACACACACGCACACACACACATACACATCCATCCACGAAGATACACACATCATGCTCTTGGGACCTAAACAGTAAAAACAATTTCAAAATATTTC
This sequence comes from Trinectes maculatus, assembly GCA_016785345.1. Classification (NCBI taxonomy): domain Eukaryota; kingdom Metazoa; phylum Chordata; class Actinopteri; order Pleuronectiformes; family Achiridae; genus Trinectes; species Trinectes maculatus. The sequence continues at coordinate 469,744 of JAFBJQ010001297.1, forward strand.
ACCAAATAAGTGCATGCACTCTGGTATACACTCTCAAACATGCACCTTAACCTTAAATCAACACACACAAAGATAGCACTTGGTGAACCTTGCGCTTGGTTATGTGTTTTTGTTTTTTGTTTTTTTGCATCACACTGCCTCTGAAGTATTGTTAGACAAAACCTTGGACATAAGACTGTCATTGTTTTCGTGCCACATAAACAAGGGACATACAATGGGGGATATATTTATTTATTTATAAGAACACCATAAAGAAACGCACATTTGGTGTGAACCAATATTGGATTTCATGAAGGCTTGTCTTTTCAGGCTATGTTAATTTTCTTATTGGTTTTTGTATTGCATTTGCTGAATAGTGCCATTTAAAAAAAAACTAGCATTGCTTGCCAACCCTCTGTTATACTGTCCATAGTTTTACTTTTACTACATCACCTAGTGGAAAATTTGCAGCTATTCAACAACTTGAGCATTTTGCTCCTTTTAGACTTGGATTTTCTTTGCACTCTTGAGTATTCTGATTCTCGTATTTGCGGTATGAAGACAAAACTGAAGGAAGAACGAGCAAGTCTTAAAAGATGTTTCCAACATCTCCATCTCCCTGAAAGTGTCCACAGTCTTTTTTTTTTACTCTCAGTAAAAATGAATGTACTGTAAAATACAATAGCAGCTCATGTCCCGTTTCCTTCTACATAGTATTCTAAAATGTAGAACTGAAAATAGCCTGCTTGAGAATGCACAGCTAAAGTATTAACTGTAGTTTTCTCTTTGGGGTTGTAATTTGATGTTAATATGTATTCAGTGTGTAGCTTTGCCAAGCCTCTTAACAGTTATGCCTGCAGTAATTCCATATACTTGTCTGTAAATGCTTTGAATTGTATCATTCAGAAACTTTACTCCCTTCCCTGAACTTATGATGGTGATTAATAATATCTGTATATTTTGTATTTAATTTATTTATGAGAGTTTGGTTTGATGGCTACTTGTAATGAAGTGGAAAAAGGGCTGCACCTCTGTCTGTGTTCTGTAAGATAAGCACAAAGTCTTTCAGGAAACAGTCTGAGTTACCAAATGTTACTACAGTGAAATTGACTGTGCAGCATATTTAAGTAGCTGGGTGTTTGGTTTAAGCGTGACACTGCCAAGTAATGACTTTTAGATTTTGATTTGTGTATAATAGATTTTATTTGAATGGTTCGACATTTTTTGAAGACTGGAGATTCTATCCACTTTTAGTTTTTGTGACCTGTCTGCAAATACAATATCATCTTTCACAAGTGAGAAGTTCTGTGATAAATGACTCGTGGTTCTGCCTGATGCACAGGGAACACCATAGTTCTGTGCTCTGCGCTTTACTTGTGCTAAATCTTTCTGCCACCAGGTGGAGAGAAGGCTCAACATTGTATGTGGCGTGCACTGAAGCTGTACAGTGCTAGTAACACCGTGTTATGCATATATAGTGCATGCCTCCTATAGTGACTGCACTGAGCTGTTGTGTTGGGAACTATATCGGCTATTTGAAAGCTATTACAAGCTAATAAAAGCTAGAGTAAGCTTCTATATGTATTTTCATCATTGTGCGCCTAAAGAAACAAAACTCCTTTATATGCAGAATGCATACTAATTGCTTACTATGTGATACACCAGTGACACTGGTCCAGAATGACAAAGACAGTTGTTCCACATAAGACTACAATGTGTTCGAAGTAAGTACTGCTAATATAGTTGTTGGTTTTCTAGTCTCCATGGAATTAAAAAAAAGTTGATAGTAATGCAATAAAGAGTTGGGTGTTAATTGTTTCATTGTACATTTTCAATAGAGGGACAGTTAATGTCCAGTACCCACTGGGGAATGTGTGTGTGTGTGCGTGTGTGTGTTTTCATTGAATAAGTCATTGTATGACAGGCCAGCTGTCATGTGTCTTCTCTGTCTTGACAGGGCTTCAGCACCTGCGACTCTCTGCTTACTCACTGTTTTACTGCTGCTTGTTTGTCTGCTGCCTTCTTGTCCTCTCACTGGAAAGTGGAGCTGACACCTGGCCTTTTGCATACAGTGTGTGGAATATATGTACACCGAGCAGTGCTGCAATGCTGATGTTATTGCTGTGACTATTTTACCCCTGAGTGTTATTTATATACTGTTTACTTATTAGGGGACATTCCCTTGATGTGGAAAGTCCCCTTTCCCCATTGAGCAATGGAAACCTCACCTACTTTGATAAACATACTTCACATATTCAGATACAGAATAGCTTTACAACTCACTTTCATATATAACATAAAAATTGAGACATTATTTAAAAGGGGAAGTTTGGTTCTGTGCACCGTATTACTCTTAATAACCAGTCAGTGGCAAGTTCAGAAAGTCAGTTATCAGAAGCACAGCAGCACAGCAGTCCTGTGTTGAAAATGTTAAATTATATGAATACTGTATTAAGAAAAAACTTAAAGTATCAAATGAACACTTATCATCTCAGACAGTTATATACAGTATGTCAGTGTTTCTGCATAGACATTGTGTAAACAGCGGTTTACTATTGTAAGTGGTTAGTACAAAGATCAGTTAAAATTTGTTCTTCACAGGACTAAAACTGACAAATTTTCCTCTTTTAATTTTTTTTGTCCAACTAGTTGCTCATATGTTTAAATTGCTGTTTGTTGTCATGTTTGACAATATAAATCAACAAATTCTAATAGTTTAGAGACTTCAACAATTTAACATGATGTAATAAAACATTTGAATTCTCGTAGCAATGCTGTTTACTTTGTACTACTCGCTAGCGCCTTATGTACACGGGAGGCAGGTCTTACCTTCCTCCATGTAACTTACTCTACAGCACTAAATGTTCCTAACAGTCGTACCAAAAATACATTTCACTCACTGCGTCTAATTCAAGAATGGCATACTGCTTTGTCGGCGGCGTCTGGCGCGTCAGAGAGACAAAGAATGGCGCAACACCCCTGGCAACATGGCAGCCAGAGCTTGGCAGCTCTCGAATGGCATGGCTCAGGGAGTGGTGGGGAATCTTAATGTTTCCATAGCGACAGTTCCTCCATCCCAACATCCCAGAATAACTTAACACATTCTCCCTTCACCCCCCACGGTGCACGCAATATTTCCTAAAGGGAAAATAGTTAGGAAGAAATCTCTTTGTTGAACATCGCTGCCATATTTCTGAGCTTTTAAAATTGTTTTATTGCTCTCACTGACTTCTATTGGTTTTACTGTGAATGTCTGTGTAAAGCACCTTTACATACATTGCATTTCTGTGTCACTCTCTTCCTGTGACCTTTGTCTGCATTCCTCCTGGATGGCATCCCCCAGCCTATTTACCTTCCTTTGCTTTCTTCTGGTTATGCGTCTGGATATTTGTAACTGTATCTGTGTGACCAGGACATCATTTCTCACCTCCATGTAGACACACACACACGCGCGCGCACACACATATACACACACACACATGCATTCCCACTGTTGTGTTCAACTATTTGGTCGCTCCAGAAACCAGGCCGCTAAATTTGTCCCAGTGCTGACATGAGAGAAGGTCAGTGGAGCCAGAGAAGAACAAAGATAGGAGTATGGAAAGAGACATAAAGACGGAGAGAATTTCAAAATAAGAGTTCAAAGTAGAGGAGAAGATCTGGTGAGGATACACGAAATTCATGGAGAAACAGGAGTGAAACTTGTCTTTCCTTGTGACAGATAATAAATATGAGTCTTTACATCTCAGAAGAAGAAGCTACTTCCTCTTGGGCAACATGAAGGTGTAAATTGCCTACAAATTCAACGTATGTGTTTTATATTGGCGTTGATTTATCTTGCCAGAAATATGTTTGTCTAATAGAAGTTAAAGTAGCAGTGTCACACAGATGGACGCTCCATGTTTCTTTTTTTTTTGTTTTTGTTTTTTTGCCTGCATCGCGTCTTTTCAGTGTCACACAACCTGTGGCATCGTTGGAATATACAGGATGTCATGGAAATAATCTGGCTGTTTGAAGCGGGTTATTTACAGTGAATAACTTTAGAGCCTCCATGTGCTGCGAAGTATGTTAGTGGGAAGTGGGTTATGTATGTAAGTAGAAGTGTGTATGTGTGTTTGTCTGCGTGTGCTGGAGCCTTGCAACGAGTGGGATGCCAGCGGAGGGAAGGGCAGCGGATGGCTCAGGGGCTCAGTCCATTCCTGTGATTTAACATGACACCACTTGCACTAAGACTGCGACAGCTGCGTATGCACATGCCGGCCATTCTGTTTGTTGTAGGGGATTACGCTGCGATAAAAGCCCCAGTGAGCAGCAGCATGGCTGGGCTACAGAACTACTGTTTCCCCCTTGACTTTGAAAGCCTTCTCCAGGCCTCCAGAGCCCCGTGAAAACACAGGTGGGGAGCGTCACGCTGAAAAGAACTGAATGGGAGTATTCTCCTGATGATTAGCCAGGCGGTGATAGTGTAACATCAACTTTAGACATCATCGGTCAAATGCAGCGCCGCAGCTTATGTAAGGTTCATTACTCAACACAAACAGTCGGGGTGGGGGGGAACTGTGGTGTAGTAATTAGCTCTGACTGCTCCCATTCATTTGTTTGAGTAGTAAGGCGGTGGATTTGCTTTAATGTGTAGTATGTGCTGATGATCATCTGGGAGGAGCGCATTGATTTGTCATTGTTGACCATCAGTGTTGTGCACCTGTCTGTAAAATCACCATCAACCATCACTGTCACCATAAACACTGTGCTGTGTGAAAAGCTGATATCAAAGGCTTTGGTGACAGTCATGCAGTTATCATGGTGACAGAATGAAAACAGCCTGTGAAGCGTCACACTTGGGCCTCTGTTGCCGTCCCCATGGAAACCACGTCCTCTCCCAGAAAATCACTGCGTTTAGTGCAGATGATGTTGCATGAGTCTACAGTTAAGACCTAACATGTGTACAAAGAGCAAACACAAATTGCAGTCTAAACCCAGAAATGAGACACAAGTCGCCCCCTCCCACCCCCCACTATGTCCTGATACTGTATAGGACACTATAATGTTTACATAACCTCTGCATGCAGTACAATTTGTATATCAAAAGCAAACTTTGTGTACTTACTGCATGAATAATGTAGCTGAGTTTCACTTAGCTCTGTTAAGAGCTCACAAACTGAAATAACATACGGTCATATTAACTATTAATGAACAATGGCATTTGTATGAAAAAGAGTCAATACCAAAAGTTATAGTTTCCATTATTATATTATATTTCCTAATAATGTCCTCTCTCTTTTCAGTGGGAGTGTGGTTGTCAGCGTTTGTGTGTCTGCAGCTGACCGTGGTTTCCTGATTACATCATCCTGCACTCCTGCACACCTGAGACCTATTCTCTCATCACTGGCTGCAGTATAAAGACCTGCTCCTCCTCTCCACTCACTGTCTGTTTGCTCCATCATCTGATGTGTGTGTTTGTTGTGTTGTTGAAGTTTCTGCTGCTGTTGTTGTTGTTTTTTGTGCCTGTTCTGTCCTATTGGAAAGTTAGTATTTTAGTAGTTGAACACTGTCTGTTGTATTTTCCATACAAGTTAATTATCCTGAAGAAAAAAAAAAACAGGATCTGTAAAAGAAAGCATCTCAAACACATGTGTTTCAAAGAACATGTTTGATTTGCTGTTATTGTCACTACATTGTATCTGAGTGGTCCTGCTTTACCCACCTCTGTTCAGCCACTTTACTGCTGTTATGTTAGTCTCCCCTTACATGTCTGAACATGTCTGCATGTCCAGTGGACGCTCAGATGACAGCTCTCCAGGTCAGTGATGATCTGGAGGCTAACCTGGGGTGAGGAGGACTGATCCCCCCCCCCCCCCCCCCCCCCCCCCCCCCCCCCCCCCCCCCCCCCCCCCCCCCCCCCAGCTCAGCTGTCCCACAATGTGCTGCCGCTTGTCAATGAGGAAAAGAGGAACAGTGTTGCCAGTGACAGGGCAGTCCCTGTACACACACACACACACACACACACACACACAAACGAGCATAGTGACCCAGACACATGCGAGTTCATGTACAAAGTGTTTTTGTGTGTTAAAACTTTTTTTAGTCCAACTAATTTGACTTTTACAGTTTAAAACATAACCATTAGAGGTTATTTCTCAAATATATTCAATTTAACCAAGAGATAGACTTTATATCATCAAATCAAATGTCATTACTGTTTAATTTAATATAATATAATATAATATAATATAATATAATATAATATAATATAATATAATATAATATAATATATGTTGACTTCCTCTCTGGGTTTAATCGGAACCTGCTGCAGTATTTGCACACATTGAGTAAACACACAGTGCTGGATGGTTTACTGCACCTCAAGTGTTCACTTCAAAATGCTGAGACGGGACTTGTCCCTCAACTGAGACACAAGTGTGTTCCTTAAATTACTACAAAATACACAGAGAAGCGCACACACACACGCGCGGTCTCCAGTTCTGCTGACAATGGGTTAAGATGACAGAGGGTTATGAGTGACTCGGACACACTGCAGACCCCCTCCCCTCTGCACCTCGGAGTCCAACACAGGCGTCTTTGTGTTCTCTCCACCATCAGTGACTATCCATCACAGACTAACCTGTCAGCTCACTGCAGCCCCGTGCCAAGCTATGACTCTACTGCACTCTGCTTCAACCCCTAACACAAGGCCAAAGCCCAGGACCAGACCACAACTCACAACTCACCAGCCAGGCCTGCCAGACTACAGCCTGCTGCCCCGGCCCTCATCTAAAAGTCTGCCGTCTGTATCATCATGATGTCAACGAAGCAGTTATTACATCTCAAGTTGTGTTTTTAATTTGAAATCACACTGACTTTATGATCAGTAACCCAGAATTGGTAGGATTAGGATTAAGGCACACTGTATGTATGGCCACAAGATTTGATCAAGAAAATGATGACTAACAACAATAGATATCTAGTTCACAAAGTGAAGTGTAAAAGGCAGTGTTCTAAAATGTGGTGGCAATAGTTTGCTGTAGCAGATAACACACTTGTCGTACAAGTTTAATTAATTAGTGATGACAGATCTGCTTCATGTATCTGTGCCAGTGAACTGTCCTACTGAGCCAGTGTGCAGAGTAACATTCATTTATGAATTGAATATTTAAAAAAAACATTTATTTTATAATCTATAACGGTATTTATTTTGGAATTTACTTAAAATTACTACAGTAATCTTCTGATGCCTCGGACCCAAGGTTCAGTGATGTAATTATAGACAGAAATCACAGAATTTTAAGAATTCTTCCTCACATTAGTTACATTTGTGATTATGTGTTGTTACGTTGTTTTTAGCAGATGAAAGTAGAGACACTTCGAAAAACCAACGGATGATGTGACCAGTGTCTCGGGTTTAGCTTTATTTGTCACCACAGTCAACAATATGTCCCTATAAAACAGAGCAACACTTCCTGCCAGATATGTGTGTTACTGTGATTAACCTGTCGTAGCGATATGGGATACACACGGATATAACACATCTCACGCTATGCCTGTCATTCCGGGCCACTCCTCCGCTGACAGAGGTGTATGTTTTGGCTCGTCGTCCATGGTATCGGAAGCCCGTTCAAATTAACTGGTGAGCTATGAGGTGAGACATGTCCTGGTGGGATTAACACATGGTGGCTTTGCTAACGCTATGACCGAATGGAAGAGGTCGGGACCAAACCTCTGTGTGTTGTCTTGCGATTATTTTCATGGTTCCCGACAGCAACAGGAAACCAGGGTCACGTTGGTGTTGGCCGAACATTAGTGTTCACACACAGGTCGACATAGTACACTGTACAATCAGCTTTGAAGGAGAGTCAGCACATATGAATGTGGTTACATGGAACCAAGACTCACCAACAACTGCAGGAGCTTTTATTCCATCATCTGAGCGTTTACATATTTAACACTCATTGAGTTCATCATCCAGAACCTTCAGTCACAACAGACCACAAGTGTTTTCCTGTGACCTAGTTTTGAGTAAACAGCGATCTCTGGCCTCCTTTGCTTCCCATCACCAACCAGGACCCAAAGAACGTCTTGTCATTGTTGTTGTCATTGGCTCCTAGTAGAAGTGACAGCTGTCCCCAGACCCACTGACCAAGCCACCAAATCCAGGGTACGTGTGCGGTGTCATGGAGGAGGACGCGAGTTTGGGATTAGCTCATTAAGATGGACGTATTTGATCTGAGATTATCTCTTCCATTTCCACTGGAACTTGATCGTATCCTGGCCTCTCAAGAAAGACACCAGCACAACGACCCACACACACAATCACAAACGGGCCATAAAGCCCTAGAGAGCAGGGCCCAACAGAGATGTGAAGTGTAGATGTGCAGCAACAGCTAAACGTCGGCTCGGGTTTCTGGGGGCTCGTGCTAAATTTAACCCTGTGATCCTGCAGCAGGCAGAGGGGTTTAAATGCCAGCCTACAGTTGCTCCACACCAGTTGTTCTCCAAACGTCTTCCACTGATCACAAACTCGGGCAGAGGACGAGGACAGGCGCACACACACGTACACTCCAACACGCGCTCCGGCACACAGGACCCGAAGACCACAGACAGTAGAGCAGTTCCAGCAGAAGCTCCAGGGATCTTTGTTCCCTTAAATCCAGACCACAGCGTTGTCCAGAATGGAGCTTTTTGAGACCAACCCTTATTTCTTCCCTGACCAGCGCTTCTACGAGGGAGGGGACAGCTATTTCCCCTCTCGTCTGCCCGGGGGGTACGACCAAGCCGGCTACCAGGACAGGAGCTCCATGATGGGCTTGTGTGCAGGTCTGTCTGGGAGCGTTGGAGTAGGGGTCACAGGAACAGAGGACAAAGCCTCTCCATCCAGCATGTCACCTCACTCCGAACCCCACTGCCCAGGCCAGTGCCTGCCCTGGGCCTGTAAGCTGTGCAAAAGGAAGACAGTGACCATGGACCGGCGGAGAGCGGCCACACTAAGAGAGAAGAGGCGCCTGAAGAAGGTGAACGAGGCCTTTGATGCTCTTAAGAGGAGCACCCTGATGAACCCCAACCAGAGGCTGCCCAAGGTGGAGATCTTGCGAAGCGCAATCCAGTACATTGAAAGGCTCCAGGCCCTTGTGTCCTCCCTCAACCAGCAGGACAATGAGACGGGACAGCAGGGACTGCACTTCCGACCCAGCCAGGCCCAGCCCAGAGTGAGTAGGACGGAGGAGGGATGAGGAAAAAGTCACATATTAAACACTGAGACTAGAGTCAAAAGACAGCGGGGTCAAAGAGCAGTCGGAATAGGTGAAAGATGCTGGGACCAAAACCAAATGGAGAGTAGAGACAGAGATGAACAGAGCAGAGAATAGATGATCATAAAAGTGTTGTTGACAACATGCGTCTTTGATTCACTGACCCCCCAAGAAGATGCTTTGAGAACTGAGGATGAGTTGAGCGGTTTTACATTTTAGGTTTTATATGATCAGAGATGTTGTAAGTTATGATCCACTGTTCAGCTCGCCGACGTCTTTGAAAAAAAAAAAATATATATATTTTTTTACTTGTGTTACGATTCTGTAAGACATCAAACATAAGCTGATAAGACAGATCCGGGCTGGAACATCTGACTTCTTCATGCTGTGATAGTGTTTATGATGTACGTCTGACTCTGAGGGGTCGCAGAATGCATCTGTGGTTGTCGCGTGTGTGTTATTACACTGCACTGGTGTGTGTGTGTGTGTGTGCTGTATGTCTATTTGGGGCAGGGTGTGCCGTGTCATAACACAGTGTGACTGACAGCAACTTCTGCTTGCATCTCCATGGCAACAGGTGTCATCGTCAAGTGAGCCTAGTTCAGGCAGCACCTGCTGCAGTAGCCCAGAGTGGAGCAGCACCCCGGAGCAGTGCCCACAGAGCTACAGCAGCGAGGGTGAGTACTGTTCACACACAGTTACATCCGACACCCTCAGATCAGTGTGACCACACTCAGATGCTGAACGTGTGACCGGGCCTCTGTGCAGATCTCCTGAGTGCCGCCGACTCTCCGGAGCAGGGGAACATGCGTGCTCTGACCTCAATCGTGGAGGGCATCGCCGCTGTAGAAGGAGCTGTGCCCTTTCCGGTGGACATTCCCAAATAGACCCGCCACACCACTCTGGACCCGTGGGTGCACCGAGATCCACAAAAAATAAAATTTACAATTAACACAGAGGCTGACAACAAAATCCTAAATTCCATTTATCATTTTCTTCTGATGCTAAATCTGACAATTTGTGTTTAGGATTGTAACTATGTGGATCTATGGGCAAATTAGTCCAAATGAGTCTTGTTCAAAATGAGGCCTCTTATTTCCTGCCTTATCCTGTGGTCCACACCTGCCTGTCAGATCCACAGGATCTCAGTCTACCTAGACCTACATTCAACAACTCTGCTGCCTGAACAAACCTAGTGTTGATCTCTGATATGTCTCAACTCTGCCAGATCTTCAGAGGAATAAGAAACCTGTTTTTTTGTCCTCACTTAATTTAAATTTCCCTCTTTTCGAAACCTTTCCCTGATCTTTCATTCTTTTCGTGTGTGTTTTAATGCTTAAAAACATGAGTTTATTTGTGGGGCCAATATGTACCATGGCAGTTTTGACCAAGATCTGCTTAATGTAAACTGGTTATGAACGCTAGTGATGTAAATACGTTCCCTTTTTCTACAGAGTGGTTTTGCCATTTTATTTTTTATTTTTTGCTAATTTATTTTTGACTTTTATAACTAAGATTGTTGTGTATTTGTAGATGTTACAAAAAGTGATATCTTCTGTTCAATTCTTGCAATAAAGACCATTTTCAATACGTTGCCTATGGTTGGTTGACATGAGTCACACTGCGATAACTTCAGAAGAAACACAACATCCGGAATAAAAAAAAAAACAGCTTTACTTATGTCTATATAGTGTCATAAATACAGTACACCTTTCTTAAATAGCCAAATAATAAAATCTTGATTTGTCAGCATTGTTTCACACTTGGAATAAAGACACAGTACTCATAGCTGCCACATAGCACATTACACCTTTTTAGACACCTTGAAAAAACTGTTAAAAAAAGATTGTACACCCATCCAGTACGTCACTGGTTCATATGCTGTGTTCTCATTGGATGAGGAGTTGGTCAGCCAAGAGTCAGCCAAGACTGCTCACTGTCACGTCTCTATGGCAACTAAACGGGAGGCGACGGGACAGGATTAGACGAGTCCGTCACTTTGAGCAGTATATAAATGGTGAATATTGTCGGCTGATGTTGAGCAGCAGTTTACAGTGTGATTTGAGAAGAGAAGTAAGGAATCAACAGAGAGGAGCTACAGTGTTCACACTACCCATCCACAGAAAAGAGTCAAGGTCACATGGCTGGAGTCGGCCTTTCACACGCACCACCTTTCCACAAGTCTTGAGCACAGAGACTCATACATGCACACCCACACACACCCACACCCACACACACGCACACACTTCATAGCAACAGATTCTCTCTATTCTAGGCTACATAGTGTCATATAAAAGGCGAGAGAGGAGAGCTAACAGCTACATGGTGTTGAAAGAAGAAGAAAAAGGAGGAGAGACTGGGGAAGAGGCAAAGAGAAAAGTCTCAAATTGGACCCATGAACCTGTGAGGAGTCCTTGTAGAAACACCCTCCCCCCCCCACTAATGATTCACACACTTACGTCATACAGCAAAAGACACAAAAAGGTCTGACACAGGAAGAAAGAAAAAGAGAGAGCGAGAGAAAGAGAGAGAGAGAGAGAGAGAGAGAGAACAGTCACTATTGTATACAGGGCATTGGGTTTCATACAGCAATGATATTATATTATTTTCCATATATATTTCCAATATATATATATTTATATATATATGTATATATCTTTCTATAAAAAACATAATTCATCCATTTTATGTACAAAGACGATAAATGAGTAATACCTTGCATAACCGGTAGGGGGGCAATGTGCAGTTGGATCGGCCATTTATACAAGTATTCATCATTCCCAAGTCCAAAATCAACAGCTGGTCTCCAATCGCTCTGAATCATTTTTCAATGAATCATCTTTAAAAATAAAAAACAAACAAATAAATAAAAAAACTACTCAACTACTGTGTTCCCTTGGATGTGATGACTCAGCAAAATTGGTTTGGACTTGGCCATGCTGAGGCTAACAGAACCAACACGAGAACCCACAGCTGAGACCAGGGGAGCAGGAGCACAACACCACAACAACAAGGCTACGAGGAGCACTGGGGTGAACCGGGAGAGACCGGGATAAGTCTCGTTTACAGCAGCGAGCACAGCCAATGAGCACGCTCAGGAGCTGAAAGGTCAGAGTTGGCCTCTGTATTGCACGTGTCCGAAGGAGAGGTGAGAGGTGAAAGGTGGGAGGTGAGGCTGGGCAACAAAGGAGGGAACCCCCTCCGCTGTGGCATCCAGGTCTCCCTCTCCAGATTTGGCATATCACTCTCAAAAGGCCGCAAGCATGTGTCCGTATAGGTAATGAGAATGCACTGGAAGGAAGAGAAGTGAGACCGAGACAGGAGAATAAGTCAGGAAGGACAGGAAGTCTGAGTTTGCCTTTGCTCCTTTCTCTTTTGTTTTTAAATGTTCAGGAGGCAACATGCAAATTTCAAAACTGGTAAATGGCTACTGTTGCTTTCTTGTTTATAAATTCACTTATGTCTCTGTAGCCCTCCCAAATCTGTTGGTTTCTACTGATGATGACATTTTTTTACAAAAGCGATTAAAATATATATAATATATAACACTTCAAACAATACATAGTATATATTGTGCACTGTAACATTGCATCTTTCAGTGTAACATTGTAATTCTCTTATGTGTTAGAGATTAATGGAGCTTCATCAAACAGATGGATGGAGACTTTGGTCTTGTCATTAGATTTGTTGAAAGAAAAAATACAGCATTACAAGACTTCATTGTTTAATGGGTTGTTTTTTTCACATAAAACAACACTGGTGTATCGTGACTTCCAGCAGACAAAGTAATAGCAGCATTCATTTTTGTGAGGCAATAAGCCAAAAGGTTAAAACACATAAATACTGCAAAGCTGGATGATTCTTTGTGAGTTAGTCACGCTGAGCAACGTTTTTTTAGGCTTACTATGTAAAAGGCTTACATCAGACATGTATATATATATATACTGTATATATATATATATATATACTGTATATATATATATACTGTATATATAGGCAGTGCCACATTCCTGCCTCATTCCATAAAGCTGGGCTGGTTAAAAAAACCTGGCCGTTCAGTATCTTACCTGTTAGCGTTAGCGCTCCTGTTAGTAAGCAGACAGTAGTTAGCATGAATAAGTCCGCACGGCCGAGGGGTCGAGTCTTGGGGGCGCCGGGGGCGGAGCTTGATGGGATGTTGCACAGAGGTTGGTGGGGGACAGAGATCATGCGGTTAGTCAGTCAGGACAAGCAGAGTCAACAGTAAAGACAGAGACGCTCTCAAAAAGACATCAGCTGAGGTAGAGTAGTTAGTCGTGTAACACACCTTCGGGCTGAAGCTGTTTCTTGGCCATCAGATTCACAGACGGCGGCATTGACATGGAGGGCATACGAAACCCAGCAGGTAGTGTTTCCATGGAGCCTGCCATCATCCCCAGTCCAGACCCTCCCTCACGTGCACGAAACCTCTTGCGCCACGACGGAGAGCGACGAAAAGACTTGTCATCTCCACTCTGCGGGGACAAGGCGAGAAACCCAGGCTCAGACTATTGGCCCCCCTTTTCAACAAATCTGTATTTGATCAGAGCAGCAACTCTGAGTCACCTCCTCGAGGCGACGGTCAGTTCCCAGGGCTAACACGTTGTTGAACTCCCTCTCCAGAACCTGCCGCGCCTGAAAAACAGCACATACAGCCTCAGCAAGCAGACCACACAGTCAATTAACCAGCCAGGGTCACGAATAAATATCAGCTCAGTGCACCCCCCCCCCAAAAAAACAAACACTTGAAATACTGTTTTTAGTTCATCTGCCAAAAACTACCTATAAATATACAACTGAGCAAGTAATCAGCACTGAAGCCTGTGATCAGGGACTGAAGTGAATTCTGCACGGGAACAGCTGATACAGAATCTGAACTAGTTGGCACCATTACGTAAGTAGTCGAAGGAAACGCTGACTGTGCATAAACCCCAGTGTCAACAAAAATAAATCAGCCAATCTCATAAAAAAGATCTCAGCACCCGAGACTGCTGGAAGATGGACTCGTTGAAGAAGAGCCATCAGTCTGCTGTGAGCCCTGGGAGAGCAGTATTTATAACATAATATACAACACCTATTTGCCAATACGCTTTACAGATGTTTAGATTTCATAAATCAATAAAACCACCCAGACCAAACCTCTTAAAAATAATCTCATAAGACATTTCAGATTGCTCTACAACTAAAATGTAGCCCATCATTTAACGCTGTGTGGAAGCCACTGTGCTCTCCTCTCTAACCACCTGTGTGTTCTGCATAGGGATCTGCAGGATGAGGGCCAGGCTGCTGTAGTCAAAGGTCTCATCCAGAGCGATGAGCGACCCGTGAACGCCGCTCTCCAGCAGGTTGCCGCTATACTCCCTCAGCCCAATGGACTGCACCCAGTGGATCACCTGCTCGTTGGTCCACACCAACACATCTGAAGTAAAAAGGGAGTGACTGCGTTTGTGGCGCTATAGCACAATGAAAGCATGTGTCGTTAAAATCAAATAGACACATTTTCCTTTAGAGAGAGAGAACTAGAAAGAGAGAGAGAGCAAAAGAGAGAGAGAGAGAGAGGTGGGGGAGACAGAGAGTTAATGTGCATGTCCGCATAGTGTCAACTCACTGGCACACTCCCTTTGTTCATTTAAAGCACAGCTGTCAGCCAGCTTTCCAAGTTGGAACAGGCGGTGTGTGTGTGTATGTGTGTGTGTGTGTGTGTGTGTGTGTGTGTGTAAACAGGACAGGATTCTGATTTGACATGACAGCTGAGTCAAGTTCATGTGCAGAGCTCAAGGTCAAAAGGGCGAGAGGACTGGTCAGGTCTAACTGCGGCTTGCATGTGTGTGTGTGTGCCTGTGTGTGTGTGTGTGTGGACTGCTCTTGGTATGCAGTGATTTGGACTGAAGATTGGAGGCCTGCTCCTCTTGGCTTTTTGTCAGCCTGAGGTGCAGCTGTTTCGATTCTCTCCAAATTGACAGTATCAGGCAAAACCATTAGGTGGTGCTCTGGCTTGATGATACGTTGAGTGAACTACCGTTTGAATGTATTAAATCTGCGTGTCTGCTAGTTTGACCTTTTAGTCGTTATGTGTGCGTGTTGCAGGTTGTGTGTAAAGTTTAGGCCCACCTTTCATGTCATGTTGGCTGTCCTCCCTCCTGCGCTCCAGATCTTTCCTGTCATAATTGAGTCTCTTCAAGCACATAATCCCATACTGCAGACTAGCCCTGGTAACACACACACACATGCACACACACACACACACACACAAAATGGACGAGCACATATGCATCATTAGCTCTCTCATCTCCATGGCTAAAGTATTTAGTTAACATATGAAAACAGTAGCTAAGCTAATCACGATGGCCACAGACCTGTGGAAGCTGTCCACCATCTTGAGGTGGCTCCTCAGGTCCTTCTTGGTCAGGTGGTCCAGCATACGTGCGTCCACCAGACACTCCATGAAGTAGGAGCGGTACTGCGGCAGACCGAGACTGGGCAGCCACTCGTTCCCTATCCACTCGTGATTCATGTCTCCATACGCCAGAGTCTGCAAGAAGAAAAGAAGATGATGTTACTCATTTAGTAAAGGATGACAGACTGCTCTGTGTGTATATCGTGCACATGTAACCACGGATGTTGTTAATGGGAAAAAGAATATGCTTGGATGCCAAAAGCTACTGAAGGGTTAAAAAAACGTCTATAATTTCTACTGTAACTAAATGAATGAAATCATCCTAACATATAAACACAGGGTGACGAATGCCTTTTTCACACCAGACACGGTGACATGTAATATCAGCAAAAACACAGGTATTACTAATAACATTAACGTTTTACATACCGGCTCACTGTCGTTATTTACATGAACACAAAATGGAACTGAACCATTATTCATATTATTAGATGGCTTCATTCAGTTTAGCTGCCTCAGTGTCTTTCAGTGTTCTTTGTATTGTACATGCTAGGTCATTGTTACACTGCTATGAGACACCTGAATAAAAGAGCCATTCTTAAATGTTATTGGCAAGGTCTGTCCCTCTGTGAAAAGTCAAAGCTCTAAAAAGATGAAGGCATTTGTTATACTGCTGTATGGCCCCCATGGGGCCCCGGGGTAGAATAGGTTCCTAGCACCCTCTTGCTGATCGTAAGAGGCGGCAAATGCGGCAGAATGTGATGTGTTGCAATGTAATATAATTTAATGTAATTTCATATGTGATATGTTGTCATCCAGTGTAAAGTGATGTGATGCACCTGTAAATTGTTTGCTCTTTGCCATTAAATAATGTCTTAATAGATGCAACAGAGCAGTGAACCTGAGTGAAAACACAGGGTGTGGATGCACATCGACTGTGTGGGAGCCTCAGGAAAAACAAAGCAGTGATTATTTTATTTGCATTTTAACTGCTAGAGGTCCTTAAGGCCTTGAAAGTGCGCAAATGGCTACAATACTGTTTGTGTTAATGCAAAGCAAATATTCATCATTTATTTTGGTTAGAGGGTCGTTTCATTTGAACTGCAAAGACATTTTCCCACTCACACAAACTGGTGCCTTAGGATATGAATCATTTTATTTTTAATGCGTTGAGAGTTATGAGCTATTAGTCTCCTGATTATGAAACAGAACAGGGTTTAGAATTCTTGGTGCTGAAGATGACACCTTGTCAAACAGCAAATACGCTTATTCAGAGCAAAAACTGGTCCATGTCTCATCAGAGTGCAAAACATGAAGCTGATGAAAAAGAT
>JAFBJQ010001300.1:0-20752 GCA_016785345.1 Trinectes maculatus
CCCCAGAATGATATTTTGTTGATTAGAGGCCAGAAAACCTCATTTTCTCATTGGTCAAAAATCAAAACAAAACATAAGGGGTTAGTATGTCGAAAATGTCCAAAAACGGCCAAAAATTTAAAATGGAAATAACGTGCCAGAATGGCAGGAAGTAGCGTGAAATCACCCCCCAGAATGATATTTTGTTGATTAGTGGCCAGAAAACCTCATTTTCTCATAGGTTAAAAATCGAAAAAATACGTAAAGGGTTAGTATGTCAAAAACGTCCAAAAACTGCCAAAAATTTGAAGTGGAAATAATGCGCCAGAATGGCAGGAAGTAGTGTGAAATCACCCCCCAGATTGATATTTTGTTGATTGGAGGCCAGAAAACCTCATTTTCTCGTAGGTAAAAAATCACAAATAACCTAAATGTGAAAAAATGAAACATGGAAATAACGCGCTAAAATGCCATGCATGAAATAGCATGAAATCACCACACATAATGAAATTTTGTTATTAAAACACCAGAAAACATAATTTTCTGATAGGTCAAAAATGCAAAAAAGTTAAGGGGTTAGTATGCCGAAAATGCCCCAAAATGGCCAAAAATGTAAAATTAATATAATAGAATAGAATGCCTTTGTTGTCACTATACACATGTACAATGAGATTAAAAGCCACTTCTTTTGCAGTGCAAACATAGAATATAGCAATATAAAATATAAAATATACAACATAAGTAAATGGTGTAAAAAGGTGCATGCATACTCTCTGGCTTTCTATACATTTATTGGACAGTGAGACTATAGTATTTCACACTTCACATATATTGCACAGTAGCGGTAAGACTGTTTAGTCAGTACATGTTTAGGAGCTGCCTTGGCTCAGTAGGTAGCGTGTTTGTCTTTCACCCAGGAGACTAGGGTTCGAATCCTGCCAAAGCCAATGGCATCATAAAAGTGTTTTTTTTGGGCAGTTTTTCCTCGCCCTTGTTGAGGGTGTAGGTCAGAGGATGTCATACCCTGTACTCTTTGTTAAAGCCCTATGAGGCAAATTGCAATTTGTGAATATCAGCTATACAAATAAAATTTGATTGACTGATTGATCAAGGGCATGTGTTTGGATGAAAATATCATTTTCTTATAGGTCAAAAAATGCACAAAAACATAAGGGGTTAATATGAAACTAAAACGTTATAATATAGCATGTCGTTACGAAATTTCACTTATCTCAAAAATGTCAATATTTTGGCTGAAACATCATGGTACAGCATGACATCACAATATCAGGTGAAAAATTCACTCTCAAAAATGTCAAAATTTCACCCAAAACATTGCAGTTTAGCTTGTCGCCATTTTCACTTTTCTCTAAAACATCAAATTTCGACTACAATGTCTTACTATAACACGTCGTCACAAAATTGGGTGAAAATTTCACATACCTGATAAACATCAACATTTCAACCAGCACGTCAATAGTATAGCATGTCGTCAAAAAGCCAGGCGAAAATTTCACTTACCTCAGTAACATCAAAAATTTGACCGAAACGTCATAGTATAGCATGTCGTGGTGAGAAAGTAAATTCTTCTAATATTCAGTCCTTTCGTTCAACTGCATGCTGATTTGGGTCTGTACATACATTTCAATATGTGAGTTCACTTATTTGGTTATTTGCTTTCAGCCATTTTTGGCAAATAGGAATTAAATGGACCTGAGTTACTATTCAGCACTTTCTCTGGGTTATGGATAAATGTTCACTACAGCTGTCCTAAAAATATGCATGAATATTAAGAAAAAAGTGAATATTAAGAAAAAAGCAAAGTAGAAAAAGCTGAAAATAGAAATTCTGAAGTCAAATTAAATAAGACTGTGTTTGTTTTTTTGTAAATATTATTTACATCCCTGTTGATTTTACACACAGTTTACACCTGACACTGCACTCAGGATCTGAATGAGGACTGTTAATGTTGATGTCAGGATCACTTTGTATTTAGGTTAGCAAGGTCAGATTTGCAGAGGGTGGATCTAAAAAGGTGGAACTTGTTGGCGTCCAACCATGGTGTCATCTTCCACCCTTAATATATACTCGTCAGCCTCCTGCCCGCATGGACAAAAACCACAAGACTGCTGAACAGCTTCATCCACCAGTCTGTCGATGCTGATCCTGAACTTCACTATGTCCTCTCTCTGCCACCTGCCCTGGACTGTAACACTACCCAGCCCTCTACTTATTTCCTCATGGACTACTGTATAACACACTCATTTACACAATGATTGATTGATAATTGACACTGATTCTGATTTTTTTTTTTTTTGCTTTACTCTTCACCAGGTTCAAACTTTAATTTCCCTGGCAGATAACTTACATTTGCTCTGTGTACTATACATGTTTGTAGCATCAAAAAACCCAAAGCTCTGCAAATACTTGAACGCAGCATGAGGAGAAGGTGAGGGAGAACCAGTGAAGCACAAAA
This sequence comes from Trinectes maculatus, assembly GCA_016785345.1. Lineage (NCBI taxonomy): Eukaryota > Metazoa > Chordata > Actinopteri > Pleuronectiformes > Achiridae > Trinectes > Trinectes maculatus. Next base: position 2,456 of record JAFBJQ010001300.1, read on the forward strand.
ACTCAAAACCTGCAAGCAAACAGCAACACTTGTACGCAGCATGACGAGCCCCGGTGGGGGAGGAACTAGTCGGCGACACGTGACGGCAAAGTCGCAGCTGATTGGACGGTCCATAGAAGGGCGGAGAGCAGCGGTTCAGACAGGAAGGGACCACAGGCTAGAACTGCATTTAACGTCATTTTTGCTGACTTTGTTCCAGTTCTCCCAAAACTAGATCCTCGGCAGCACGTTGAGCCTCTGTGAAAGTGCTGTTGTCCAGGTTGTGTAGCAGTGCTGATTTAGCTCCCAGGCGTCAGCTCCATCTTGACATTTCTACCACATTTTTTGCTAGTTACACTTTAGTTTTTGAATCTGTCATTTTTAAAAGTATTGTACAAATTAGAAATAAATCATTTTAAGTTTAAAGCAGCTATAATTGCATCGGTATGATAAATGTGTTATTTGCTTTAATTGTTATTTCCTGTTTTACGACCAACATGTCAACACTATATGTGAAATTAACATTGAAATGTCCACCTGGACAGACAACTGTTTCTTCAGCTCATCTTAGTCTGTTTACTGACAATTCTGTTTTCACTGCAGACAGAAGAACCTCTTGTACACTGTATAGTATTTAACTTGTATTGGATTGTAAAAAAAAAATGATAAAGTAACTATTAAGTACCTCTATTTTCTAAAACTTAAAAAGTTTCTTTCACTATCTTTAATAAAAAGAAGACACTGGAAAGGAAAACAACAAGCCATATATGGGCACGTAACAGTTTATTGGACAGAAAACAAGATCTGGTCAAGCTTTTTCTTTAAAAAAAAAAATCAAATGCACAAGCAAAGGTTTATTCAAGTATATAAGTGTTGTAAAAGAGAATGTTAGTTAAACTTGGAAAATATATTGACGAGCATAAAAAGTAAAGGTTTTTAAACATGTTGATGAGAACAGTGCACATGGACCATGGCTATCACCTAACTGACTCTAGAGAAACGTGCAATGGCATTTAGCACCTTAATTTGTAAAATGACTCACTGAACAACAGATCATTTAACAGAAAAGATTCCCCGGCCATTTTACAAATAAAACCAAACCACTTACACAGCATTGTGGCGCTTGCAGACAACTGACATCTGAAACACAAAACACAGAAAGCAACACTGTCACACAACGCATCATGCCCCAAAATACATCAGTAATCAATCACTATTAGCAGTTAGCATTAACGAAGAGGAAGGTAGCTTTATTTGGTCATTGTTACAGTGCACTATACAATGAGATCTGGTCTCTGATTGTAACCCATCACACACATATGAGCAGTGGGCTGCCATTCATACAGTACACACAGTGCATGGCGCCTGGGGAGTGATTGGGGTTTTAAACCCCAGCCCTGTTGGTTTTAAGCCCAGCTCTTACCATTAGGTCCCAATATATCACGCACGTGTTGCTAACGCGTGTTTGGCTAAATAAATCGTTGTTCTCACAATCGGTACAAACTCAGCCTTAAAACTAACAAGCAAATGCATTCAACAAGTCTTTTGTTGAAATGACGCTAGTCATGCTAAACGTTTAGCGACTGGCCATGTGGCTAACGTTAGCTTCTCTGCTAATTACAGAGGATACCAGCGTGTTAACGCAAATAGATTAAAAAACGATATCGTTAATAGGAAAGTATTTTTACCAAATGTTTGCACCAACCGATCCGGCTCCTCCTCGTGGATGTTCCGACTGGCAAACAGGAGGTTGAAGCTTCCAAACGTTTTTATACAAGAGGCAATGAGGGCCGAACCATTTGGTGAGGGTAGATTGGATGAACTACCTACTCCCTATCCAATCAGTGCAAGGAGTGGGAGGAGTCAATAGTCAGCCTTTACGTTAATACATTTAAATGGTTAAAGTCCTGAAAACGATTGAATGTACAGTGTGCAGTAAAATAGAGGAAATAAAAAAGAAAGAGAAGCAGTTTGTTATGTATATAAAGATAATCGTGCAAGTGTGCAGTTTTTGTGACAGCCTGAGGGTAGAAACTCCAGCCCTTCTCTTTGTGTTGGCTCTCGGGCACTGACAGCAGTGGGGATTAGAGTGGGTTTCCAGGGTGGTGGGGCTGTCGAAGGATCTTCTCATTTTTGCCAATTGTATGAGAATTGTACCAAAATTCAGACCTCCTCAGTTCATTCAGTAGAGATTTGATGCATTTTTGGCAAAGCATTCTGCAGACACAGCATTCACACTGCATTCTCTTTAGGAAATACACTTTTTAAGCATTATTTACTTATACTCAGCATATGAGGGCCCTCAATTGGAACATTTTTATCACTAGGTGGCACATTTATCCTGATGTACACACAAAGGAATTCAAACAAAATGCAGACTAAATGACAAGAGGCAGAAAAATAATTCAGTTATTTTTATTGAAAACATGTCATTCTCATTTCAACATAAAACTAATAACAGAGTCACTGAGTTTGTCATAATGTTCCATTTAAAAGTACTAATACATTTTTGTGTTTATAAGTTAAAAGGTCAAATCACCATAATTAAAGAAAAATGTTCAATCTTCTTGTGGTACAGTGATTCAGCAATTGATATATTTGTGAAGATTTTAATATATTCAATGTAAAAATTTAATGTTTAACTGTTGTTTTGGTGTCACTTACTGAAAAAATCATCTTAGAAGTTCCTTTTCACTGGTCAGACGAATGTTTGTTGAAAGCAAAGTTGTTTTCAGTTTTGTGAGCTCCAAAATCAATACTTTCAAATCTGGTCTCGACCTTTGCACATGAGGCCACAGCATGTTTTCTTTTCCTCTTGGTGAGCTGACCCATTAACATAAAGGTCACACCAACAAACTTTAATCACTGACTACTTACCATATTAGTCCATTTCATACCAGGCAGGACAAGTATACACATTTTTTTGTATCCCTTTGACTAGTAACTGATTGTCAACATTACTCTTCAACCATCACACCTACAGTAAACAAGTCGGTAATTAACTATTAAAACACTTAACAATGCATTTTGCACTTAAGGGATTATCATCCACTTGAACAGGACAGACCCACACTGTAATAAACATCAGGTACTTACTGGGTTTAACTGACCTGTCATGGCAGCTGAGTGGGTTTTAAGGCTGAAAAGCTGATATGGGTGTGCTACAAACAAAAACAAATACAAAGTATAAGTGATGAGCAGAGGAATAACTTGTACTCCACTAAATATGTTTTTGTTGTTCCACGTTTTTGAACCTGTATGCAGTACAAATGCGTTTTTCTGCCATGTAGATGTTTGCATACATTAACCAGCTTCTGTACAACTGTCTCCCACACTGGATTAATGCAGATGACTTAGGCTGATGACTTAGGCGGAGAAACATGTAGTGTAGAAAGAAAGGGGGAGCACCCAGCAATACAAACTAGCACTGCACTGTTCAGCGGTTTACTGTGTGGCATCTGTCAGTGTCTACTGCATTAGCCTTGTCTTTACGGTTTTACACTTAGGCAGGAATGGTGGAGTACAAATTCACACCTTGAGACAAAAATTGCCACCTCAGATCAGCATCTCGTGTCACAGCTTAACAACAAGCATTAGTTTTTAAATCATACACTTTTGCTTAAGTTGCATATTTGCAAACAAAGTTTAAAAAAAAGGTTAATTTCTAACCTTGTACTTCAGACAAAAGTAAAACCTCAACTTCACAACTCAATACAACTGAGTTTCATGGAACTGGAATTAAACACAGAGCTGCTGTATTGTTGGGTTTACTTGGCCACTGTGATGTACAGAGGCTGAATAATGACACATTAAACACAAAGCATTCATGCATGTGAGTACAGATAAGTTAACGACAAACAAAAGATGATTCAGATATGACACTTAGTTCCTTCAACAATTCTGCAAGTAAACAAGTCTTCAATTGTCTCAATTTTCATCTAACAAGTGACATGCAGCAATTAGAACCAGAAGTTGGCCAACATTGTAGTTTTGAGCTAGTGATATAAAATATTTTGGTGCACTTATTTCACTCTGAAGTGATGTGAGGTAATTTATTTAAATATCCCATCTTTTATTTAAACAATTACAGGTGAACTCCACAAAAACAGATGAAGGCAAACTTGGGTGTTTTAACAGCTGATTTTCTAGGAATACCTGAAGAAATCCTGTCTTTTTTTATTTGAGAAACAAGGAGTCTATAAATACAGCAGTAGTACAAACCTTAATCACTCACCTCCACTCACGTCAGGACAAACCAGTGGATTTAAAGATGGATTTTATTACAACAGATTCATAAAACAATACAAAGGATGCATACAGGTACCCTTTAAACCAGAAAATATTAAAAACAAACCTGAAATAAGAATAAAGCTAAAGGCTGATGAGTCATGGATTTGTAACACTAATCAGTTGGAATCATCGTTAATATTGAGACCCTCACCAACCAAGGTTGGGGACGCAGGTCCAACAGCACCTTCAGGTGCTGTGAGGGCCTCAATTACTCTACATTAGAAATAAACAACATAATTAAAGGTTTACAAGAGAAACTTGCCTTTGTAAGGGGTTGGTACGCTCATCTAACTCCAGCAGCTTCAAAAGAAATATGAATCATTTTACCACACTTCACTGCTATAAACCTGAGTGAAACCTATGGGAAAAAAATATATATCCTCACATGTAATCAAACAACCACAAAATGTCAGGAACTTGTGTGGTGTCTGGCTGTTTTCCAATATAGATGTTACATTAAATGTCCATGTGTTGTAACAAATAATGTTGTTCTTCACCACCATTGGTCTTACTGTTCTTTGCTTGCAGCTAGGTTTGAAAAAGCACAATGATGAGAGAAAGGTTTTAACCTCAAACCTAATGTGGTGGCTGCTTTGCTGCTTCAGTAGCGTCCAGCAGGAGACATGACAGGTGGCCTCATGCCCATGGGAGGGCCTCCCTGGTAAGGTGGCACCATAGGAGGACCCTGCCCATATGGAGGCATCCCTCCTGGCATGTAGCTGGGCATGCCCTGAGGAGGAGCACCATACTGACCTGCAGAGAGGACACGGGGAGACATTAATAGGTAACCGCTACACTTCTGACAGGTTCACAAGATCTTACTTTAAATGCATCTAATGGTAATTAAGTGTTGTAATTAAAGTGATCAAGTTTTGTCTTAGATACACCCCCTTGACGCAACCAGACAAATGAAAAACAACCATGTCCTGCTACGTATTTTGAATACAAAATTTCTGGACTTACTCTGGAATAAAAAAAATTTTGTTTCAATAATTCACATAATTGGACTTTTACTGGTACAGGTGTAAATTTAAGATAGAGAGAAACCACTTTAATGTGTTCAATTAATACGACTTGACATTAAAAGGGGGCATCCCAATTGCCTGATGGTTATCAGCTCGTGTGCTTTGAGCAACACGATGTATCTCAGCAAAAATGGAATTAAGGTAAGTGATCTTTAGAGATGCTGGGAGATAAGGTCACACACATAAAGTCACCATTTCTAGCCTTTTTGCTGTTTGCTAGTTGCGGCAGTGGGCTTTGTTCCTAAACAAACTTATTTTTCAAAATGTCAAATTATCATGTTGAAGAACATTTAAAAGGGGGTTTGCACAGATTGATTACTAACATGCATGTTCTTACCATGCATGGGATGCCTCATGCCAGGCTGCTGTGGTGGCATACCTTGCTGTGGGGGCATTATGCTGCCCACAGCTGCCACTGAGGGCGCAGCCACATGGGCCTGACCGGGCCTGGGTATAAGACGCTGATAACGTGGCAGCTGAGCCTTCATCTCCTCCTGTTAGCAGGCAAAATACACAAAGCAAGCATTTAGACTAAAGAAACACTGGTATGCCCCTTGCAGATCAAAAAAATGTATACAAAAAGGACGAGGAATTGGTACCAATGCTGGCGTGCCCTGATTTCAGACTGAGGATATTCAAGTTCAGAATCATCCTTTAATATAACCACAAAACAGAATCTGCTAAGCAAGAGTAAAGATAAACAATCTAAATGCCCTAGATGATATCTGGCAGACATCCCATTAATATATATTCTCATTATCAAACCTACTGCAACATGCCATAATCCTTTGTGGCTAAATGTACTATTATATGTATCAATCATTACTTACTGTGAAAATGGCAAAACAGAAAGCTCAAGCAACTTACCAGTGAGATATCCTCATCAGGGTGGATCAACTTACTAGTTGCACTCGAGGTGGTGAGGGTGGCAGGCTTACTGGTCACTGTGGCTGGGGGTTTGGCCACAGTGCTGCTAGAGGGGTTAGAAGAAGGAGTGGAAGAAGAAGAGACAGAGGGCTGGGTGTAGGCAGGGAATGTAGCTTTGGGAGGGTCAGAAGTAGCTGTACTGTGGGAGTTTGAAGCGGCAGCCACTGAAGCGCTCTGCTGGGCCTAAACAACGAAAACACAGATGACCAACATGTGAAAAAAATTCCAAAAATAAAAAAATTTTCATGACAAATCAATCAGATTATACCTCTGTGACACTACAAAATAAATATAGATACCATTCAGTTCACATGTATTGACTATTCATGACTTGATTGGTGAATCCAGTGGATTAGACTTATTCACATTCTAAATGTGAATATGCATTTTTTGAGGAACAACGCTGATACATGTAACGAGTTTACTTTTAGCTGGAGAGCAAATTTTATATGAAATTAGCTCAATCCTTTGAATCAAGAACATCACATACATTATTAGAGCAAAAAAAGATCTGGTACACACAATTAATCTGCACAATACTGTTTTAAAGCATGAGTTGTTGCAGAATTCATGCTCCAGGGGTTAAAAATATAAGCATAATTCCACTTAAATCTTTATTATATCTATTTTGGGTTTAATTAAGCCACATGCAGTTTAAAAGCTCCCATAAACAAATTTGCCATTTCCTCTGTTGTCCTCACACCAACATTATGGCTTTACCTGCTTGCTGGGTTGCACAAGTCAGTTTATGAGACAAATACTGTTAGAAATCAGCCTTGTTTTCAACTTAAAATTTTACAGGCATAATTAATAGATAAGCAACATGCAGATGCCACAGTCCACATCAAAGTCCTGTCTGTGAGCATACTTGTGGCGAGTTAGGAAAGGGAGGCTGAGAGGAGGCAGACTGAAGGTCTGCAGGTGAAGAAGAAACAGCTGCTGTGCCCATCTGCAGCATGGTGGAAAGGAGATCACAGCATTGGCATGTAACATGTCCAAAGAATCTACCAAAACTAAAATATGAGAACAAAATACACTAAATAGAGTTGAGAATGATTTTAAATAAAGGGACTTCCAATTTTAGAGAGACAGCAGACTACAGAACAAAGGCAGAAATGTGAAAAGAAGGTGGAAAGTAAAAGTAGTAGTTACATATTATTCCAGAATAACATTATCAAACCATTAAATGAATCAAACCTAAACAAAAAAATGACTGTTCCTACTTTCTGAACAAAAAGAGAGTGTATTTTGTGTGGTGGTTGGTTTCGGGGTGGTTGTTGCATAGTAACTACCTGTGCTGCACTGGGAAAGAGTGGCTTGGTGACTGCAGGCTGGGCTGTTGGTGCTGCCGGTCGACTGGGTATCCCACCTGCTGCAGGGGCTGGCGCCATATGGGGCATCCCTGGCCGAGGGGCCATGTGGGGTGGCATTCCTTAGAAATTAAACAGACACACCCAGTTCACATCGTTCTTTCATATTCAAAAAACATCTCTCTTTTTTTAAAAAGACTGAAATAATTTAACTGCACCTCATCACTTGTAACACCTACAAATTAGAATATTGTAAGCAAAGTCACTATAGTCTTGGTTAAATTAAATACACTGGACAGTAATGTTTCTTGTGTAGTCAAAACTCACCTGGAGGAATCCCAGGCATCCCTGGCATCATGGGAGGCATCATCCCTCCCACTGGCATCATCCTATAAAAGCAAATAAGATGATTAACTTCTGAAAAATCAAAGCATTTTACCCAAAAGCCTCTAAGACGACACCTCTATGACAACACCAAAATAGAAAATTAAACAAATTATCAATACACCTCATGAATTAATGAGTGAGCTCTTACCCTGGTGGCATGCCATGCATCGCAGGAGGCATGCCATGCATCATGGGAGGAACACCTGGCATCATAGGTGGCATTCCTGCAAGAAGGAATAAGCACAAATATCACTCCACATGAGAAACTATGGACCTTGGCAACTGCTTAAAACCCTCTCCTGCTGTATTTGATCCATGTACCTACTGTACTGCAGGTCTGAATCTGTTTGACGTCAAGAAAAAAAACACATTCAACAGGGATGTGGGATGTGTGTGGGTGAAAACACCGAATTCAATTCCAGAAAGAACCTGCACATTAGTTGATTTATTATTCTTCAGGATTAAATTTTTGCTCTTATGTCTTAGGTCGTAGGACAAGCGTAAGGCACCTGATTCCATATTAAAGCAATTTTGTAAAAAAAATTTAATTCCAGCCTACAGTTAACTAACAGGTCCTTGCCTTGATAGCCTCCATGTGGCATCCCAGGTGCACCAGCAACAGGAGGAATACCAGGCTGGGCCATTGATGCATAGGCTGCCTGGGGCTGGACAGCAGCAACCTGCTGAGCTGATGGTCCTGGTCCATCATCATCATCGTCATCCTCATCTGAATCGTCCTGGTTTGACTTCTTCTTTGAGCTCTCTGCAAACATAAAAGTTATCAGCACCAATCATTTAACTCAGTTAGTTAAACTTTAGCCTAAACAAACACCACGTTGGTGTACAAACCTTGTGATTTCTGTTCTAATGTTCGTCTCCTTTCCTGCATGTCTTTCTCAGGAATTCCTTCCATTCCATATATTTCCAGCTCAATGTCCGTTCTTCCAGGAATAGCATTTGGTACACTGTCAATCGTCTCTTTGTGTACCTGAAACAAATGCAAAGTAGTAACTTAGGCCATCAATCAATCAATCATCAATGTTGTGCATGTGTTCTCTCATGGGGGCAGATAATAGTGAATAAAAGGTTCCAGGAAATACTAAACAAGAAGTAAACTGGGATGATTCTTAAGGTGAAGGCACCAACCTGCATGCAGTGGATGGCCAGGCCTGGGCCAGTATACAACTTCTTATGACAAATATGGCATTTGAAATGCTTTGCCTTCTGATGCTGGATGAGGATCTTTTCATCATCAAAGTCTCGATTACAATACCTTGGGGACGAGGTTAAAGAAAAAACAAACAGGAAACGAGAGCACAACGCCTCATGCAACAAAACATGTATATATTGGGAAGAGAACATGCCTCCAACATAATCAGAGTTACTCAAAGACACAACCCAATGTTACGAACTGTGCCCAAATGATCCCGTCTGTTAGTGACATAGAGAAATTCAATCATATATTTTATATAATTCATATCGCCGTTTCGTGTCAAACACACACCGACAGTCTGTGAAGGTCTAATAATCAAAATGAGAACTGTAAAACACACAAACAAACAAACGGCAGTTATTAAACGTTCCGATTAAATCATCTTAAATCATACTAAGCGCTTTGATTAGCCACTACCCCAAGGAGTGTGTTCGTGGCTAACGGGTAAGCTAGTATTAGGACTAGCCTTGGTTTACTATTGACATTTTCACCGTTGACGTAATGCTGTTTCCGGGCTTGTAAATGTACCCGAAAGCAAATATTTTACAGGAACTTCTTGCCTTCGGGATAAACCCACTCGTGAAAATGATTTTTACGCCCACTGGAAGAGCGAATATTTAAGCTAACACGGGGTTACTAACGGATGAACCCAGCTAGCTCAAGGCCTTCCCTTTGTCCAGCTAAAGTGTAGCATTCAAGTCGGTATTCTGTCGCCCAGTACAAAGGATACCAGCACCATGGCTTCATCTGCTTCTTCTTTTTCCGTCCCATGGTTCAACAATACTGTGAAATCTGTCGTTCAACGCTAAACACTGATCTTATTATCTGTCCGAAAGGTGCATGCTGTCGTCCCGTGACGACGCCGAAAATGGCGCTTTGATGAAGGACGCCGACGTACAGGCGGACGCGGAAGTCTCGCGTTGACAGAAGACTGACGTCATTATCAATCATCAACTCTTATACCACCATATCAATGTCATACAACACGAGATTTCATACAGAAACAGTAGAGGTAAATATAATTAAAATAAAATGAAATAAATCTGACGATAAACACCATTTATTTTGTCAGGAAAATGCTTTAAAACCAGTGCATTTTGTTTTACACAAAATTGATGAGTGACTAAGTGATGGTCATGTTTGCACTTTATTTAGTTGGGCTTTATATAAAATGACTTGATGATAACGCAGTTAGTATAATAATAATAATAATAATAATAATAATAATAATAATAATAATAATAATAATAATAATTGTAGTCCCATCGTTTTATGTGGCCAGCTTCACTGTAAGTCTATATGCTGCACTGTAAACACGCGGCTCAGTAGAGTGTATAGTGAGTATTGTTCATGGAGAGACGTTTAATACCATTATGCGTCCTGAGGATTATATCCAGTTCACGTCACTCAGCCTGTCATTCACTTAAAGACCACTGGATGGAGACAACAACGCAGCTATAGGAGGCAGCCTCCAGTCCTGGCTTCCTGGAATGGTATCAGATCTGTGACAGTGATATTTTGTACAGCATCTAACCTGGAGGTGTGAGTCTGTGAAGACATGGCTTCACTGGCCCCCACAGAGCACTGACCCCGGTTCTGACTCGACACCTCTGGGACACTGAGCCTCATCAATCTGCTTCAGTGGAAAACCTCACTGATACTGCTCTGAGAGACCTGGAGCAAATCTCAGCCAAAAAAAAGTTACGAAAAAATCTTGCAGAAAATGTCTCCAGAAGATTGGAGGCTGTGTGAGACGTAATGTTTAGGATGCACCTACAGTTTTACAGTTGGTGTGTATCGTGTTAATACATGGCCTTAGTTCTTATGAACCCTGATAAACATCCATCCGATGATACGCATTTGAATTTTCCATCTTTCCAGTTGGGGTTTATATAAAATGACTTGATGATAATGCAGTTAGTATAATAATAATAATAATAATAATAATAATAATAATAATTGTAGTCCCATCGTTTTATGTGGCCAGCTTCACTGTAAGTCTATATGCTGCACTGTACACACGCGGCTCAGTGGACTGTATTGTGAGTATTGTTCATGGAGAGACGTTTAATACCATTATGCGTCCTGAGGATTATATCCAGTTCACGTCACTCAGCCTGTCATTCACTTAAAGACCACTGGATGGAGACAACAACGCAGCTATAGGAGGCAGCCTCCAGTCCTGGCTTCCTGGAATGGTATCAGATCTGTGACAGTGATATTTTGTACAGCATCTAACCTGGAGGTGTGAGTCTGTGAAGACATGGCTTCACTGGCCCCCACAGAGCACTGACCCCGGTTCTGACTCGACACCTCTGGGACACTGAGCCTCATCAATCTGCTTCAGTGGAAAACCTCACTGATACTGCTCTGAGAGACCTGGAGCAAATCTCAGCCAAAAAAAAGTTACGAAAAAATCTTGCAGAAAATGTCTCCAGAAGATTGGAGGCTGTGTGAGACTTAATGTTTAGGATGCACCTATGGTTTTACATTTGGTGTGTATCGTGTTAATACCATGGCCTTGGTTCTTATGAACCCTGATAAACATCCATCTGATGATACGCATTTGAATTTTCCATCTTTCCATTTCAGTACTTTAAAAATCTAGTCGACTACATAAGTAGCCTATTGTACATTTTACTCAGCTACATTTATTTCACAAATTGCTCTTCAGATGCCGATAAATCAACATGTAAGTTAGGTTATTATTATAAGCTAAGCACCATATGGTTATTGGAATTTCCCTCATTCTTGCCAACTACAATGACAATGTTTTTACATATGAATGCATTAATAATATTAAGCTTAAACAGTTAAACAGCATTTCTTCCACCACTGATCATCATTACTGTATTAAAAACATAAGATACGAAGGCAGCATGTTAAATGTCATTTTAATTACTCAGTGTAAATTAAACCTTAGTATCTGCACTTACATTACACAAACATGTAAAATGAGTACTAATAAAACAAAACAAATTTTAAACAAGTGCTACTCTTAATACTGAGACATTACAGATGCATTTAGACTTTCCAGACATTCAGATTTTTCTTCCTTGGAGCATCTCATATCCTGTCTTTCTCTGGTGATCTGTGAGGGGGAAGCACATGTGAGGCGGCTTTCCACTGTTGCCTAATGCATTTTTCATTGTGCACCCGTAAAACCGCTACTCTCCATATGGTTTCGACGGCTAGACAGAGAAGACGTCCAGCGGCAGATTAAGGGGTCTCCTCTCTGAATGAATTATGGCTGATTCTAGAATGCTCACACATTTCATTGATCACTTTGACGTGTGCTTTTTCACCAAGGATCTTAAACCCGCTCTGGGTCCCCGAGCTTTCGCTAAACACTGCGTTAAGCATTCAAAAGCTAATCTGTTTTCAAGGCTGCTTAGTTTGAAAACAATCTTTTTGGAAACAATTCCAGTTGCTTTTATTGAATAAACCTACAGGACTGTCAGATTCATAGCCATGTTCATGCTATGGCTACGGTTGACTGGTACAAAGTGGGGAAAAAACTCCAATGAATTTTGTTTCTATATAAAACAGTTTAATGTTCTCCAGTATGTACATATCAAATCTACAAATTATGCACATTGTTAAAATATTGTCAGAGATGAACCCTTCACTTGTTTTTTTGTCATAGCCCTTATTATGTACAATCCCATAACATCTTTCTGACCTTTTTTTTTTAAAATAGGATACATATAGGATACAACTAACATATCACAAGATAGAGCGACAAAACAATTTATACAACGTACCAATATCATCCATTTAAAAATGAAATGAACAGCAAATGCATGTTAAAATATTAATCTGTATTTAATCACATCATAATAATGTTTGTGCCAAGCAGGTACCAGTGTTACATGAGGTTAAAGTACAGTACAGTTTGAGACGTACAGCTTAGGGCTGGGGTTGCTTTCTATCCCAGTTCAATCAATTAACAATTTAAGTTGGGACAGGAACTAATGAGGGCACATTGATTCGCCTCTTTCCCCCGCTGCCTCCTGAACTGAGAGTGAAAGGACCCGAGCCCGGATGTAGTCGAGGTCAGGCATGTGTGCTCTTCTACATTTTGGTACTAACAAAAAGACATGAGTTTCTCAGAGAGGCCCAGCTGCCTTTCATTGGTGAACGCTTTCATTTGTTTAATCCCAGTTGATTTAAGTTAACAGTCAACAATCAATAAATGATCAATCTTTGCAATTTCCAACCATCATCATCATCCAACATCACTGCGATTGCCCAGAGGAAACAACGAAGCAACAAGAATTTGCCTGTGCTTCCGAGCTGTTCCTGGGACGTGTTTTTGTTGATCCAAAAAGACTTCTTTGACACACAACTCTTCACAGACAAAAATAAATAAATTCTTCTCACACAAAAGCAATACTTGTCAAGGGGTATGCTTCTCCCCGGGTGCCTGTAGCGATATTTTGGCATCATGTTCGAAAGCTTAATGTGTGAATGGCACTTCAGCGTCTTCATTTTGTACCCGCAATGTTAGAAAGGTTGCACTGCACAAACACACAAAAATGTCAAAGACGAAAGATTGAGTTTCAAAAAGCACATAACACAAACTACGGTAGTTCTGGTGAAGTGCTAAATGCTGAAGGCAACACTGAATAGCAACTACACTTTCCCCCCAGTGGTAAATTCATAATAACATTTAAAGGATGCTATAATCTATAAACTCCAGGATCTCTTTGTTCTTTAAGGTTGACCTATCCCGTTTACCCATTTAATGTGTACCTCTTCATATGTGCTGCTCTTTAAGCTGCTTGTAATGGTGATAAAACTCCAACTAGGCTTCAATTCTCATAAGAACAGTATTTGCGAATGAAGGGGGCACAGGCAGATAACAGGGTTTTCTGGAACTAGTCTTGTCCAAAGACACGTTTTGCTGCTGTCACCCTACACAGGAGGTAACTGTGCACAAAATACTTTCATAAAGCTGATGTCTTCATGAGTAGGCACTGTTGGATTGAGAGGGAGGAGGCAGGGACGTTTAGGCCATTGACAGGGCATTGCAGATTGTTCCTGTTTCATTAGATCCAAGGGTCTTTACCAGTCCCACTGGCTGATACTATTGAGCTAAGCATCCAACATCATGAAGATGAAGAGCAGGTGGAGGATGATTTGTATTGGGATAGTGATCAGGGCTGTAGATGCAGCAAAATATATGATGAGTTTGACAAGAGGGCTGCTGAAAGTCAGGTATCCGTGCATCAGAGCACTTTCTGCGAGAGTAAGCTGGCTGTAAGACGACTCTGGTCACCCCACAATGCAGCCCATAATAGAAAAGGTGAGGCGCCTCATCCTGCCAGGCCATCAGACCTCTCATGACGGAGGAACAGAGGTGATGCAGAGTCTTGTCTGCCACTAACAGGCAAGTCATGGTGGAGGGGGCAGTCGCACGTCAAGTAAGCTGTAGGCGAAAATGTTCCAAAAGACGGCACAGAGCACAAACAAGGTGTAGACACAGAAAAAGATCCAAAACAGGGACTGTTCCTGGAGTCGCTGCTCGTAGTTCTGCAGCACCACTACGCCCAGCGTCAGACCAACCACCACCCCTCCAAGGTGAGCTACAAAGCTGGGATTGGGGCACGGGGGGAAGGCCGGTGGGTAGAAACGCAACCACACCGCCCGACCAAACTCAACGCTCACTAGGATCAGAGAGGAGAGAGGGAAATGAATTAGAAAGCTGTGAGCTGATTAAAACGGAATGGAATAGTCCCCACTAAAATAAAGACATGTCCTTTAAGTTGAAATGACAGGATATAGTTTATTCAGACTTACTGCACACCAGAGCCATTGCCATCCGGAATAACTTAAACTGACACTTCATTCCCGACCAGTTCTATGAAGAGAGAGAGAGAGAGAGAGAGAGAGAGAGAGAGAGAGAAAAGATGGAGAGTTCGTCAGGGCTTTTTCAAGTTTTGATGATAAAGACAGAACAATGTGCGCTTGACGGTAAAGTCCTCCTTTAGACACACGAATGCTGACACAGCATGACGTGAGATCTTGCTCCCTGTCTCACCTCACGTCCGTTTTGAAGGCCACAGAGACACTCTGACCTTTCATCTGTTATTGCTAAGGTAGATAATGTCTCTTTTGACAGGAGGAAGACAAACTCTTCCATCCTGACCCCAGGAATGTTGTGGAGGACCCTGCTGAGTACACAATGAACACACAGTGACACAATAGACGTTCGCCTTGTGTGTGTGCTGTTTGCCAAATATGTGATCGTTAGCTCACACGGGAAAAGCTGTATCAAATGAAGCAGGTACAGATGTTAAAGAACAGCAGAGAGTAGAGGGGTGGAATTTCTTCCCATGCTGTCATGTTAACGTGTGCACATGCGCACATGCTCACAGGCATTTCTGATCTTTGGGAGAAAAGGTAAAAACAAGTGGTGATGGTGAGGAATGTATGGCATCTGTAGATAGAGATGCACCTGCTGGGCCCCAAAACAGTCGGCTTTGATGATATGGAAATGCTCTGTACTGACAGGACAACTGAGTGATGTGATAATCACACATGCACCCACGCGCGCACAAATACGTTGGTTCTTGTGAGGACACTGGTTGTGGCAGTTTTGCAGCAACAACAACGGCTCCATCACAAATTGTCCTTCAGAGTGAAGTTACAGCATCATATGTCAGAATGGTGTTTTATTAAAGCTTCAGGACAACGAGCTCCGCCAGAGAGCGTTAGCAGAGTGCAGCAGCATTCGTCCTCATGACACATCCTGTTTGGCTTCATGTTTCCAGGTAACGATGCTCGATGTTTGAATTTTTCACCACTGCAACCGCTGCCCTGAAAACTAACTTCCGAGATATACCCTGTGAAATGCCAAATTCCAATTATTACTACAACTAAACCCTAACCATAGTCTATCTCAAACCCTAAAACTGAGCACACAAAAACTTAATACTTACCATTACAACATTGGCCAGGTGTGCTGAGACCAGGGCGTACACCCCCCCGGACGACCCAACCACTGGAGCTGTCATATCTGTGACGGACACTGCCAAAGAGCCTGTAGTGATGAGTCAGGGTCACAGGAAGTCAGTGAACTTGCCTTTTTTTTAATAATAACAAACAAATTGGGACTTTTGTGTGTTATCCACACCTGGGAAAAAAAATATTGCAAATGGTGTACACTCAATTTATCAGAGATTTTCATCATGCAAAGCAAAAAAAAACAAACAAAAAAAACAACTGCCTGCAGCAGAGAACAACAATGTGAGAGAGGAGATAGGGAACAGTAAAGATACTGTACTTCAGGGTCAGGTGATAAATCTCTGTGGGTTTTGTCCTCGCTGAACCCATTTCATCATCATCATCATCTATCATCTAATGCTAAGTAGGCAGATAACATCTGCTGATGAAGATCATGTTATGTAACCTGACGCCTTAGTACTTTTTCTCAGCTGGATTAGATGTTCTCAGTCTGGCCATTTGTGGGATAAAGGAATAGATGTAATCAGCGCTAATTTTCCAAACTGCCAAAAGTTTGTGTCTCCTGCCACAGCAGTTCTCCCTCAAACTGGCAAACACTGTGACTGAAGGGCTCATTAGAGTGTTTTTTTTTTTTGAGCACGCTGTGACCATTTGTGCTCCGCAATCATCTATTTTGTATGGCACAAAGATGGCTTTGCTGCTAGCTATTTACCGTGGGTGTATTATAAATAGGTTGTTTTGAATAGAGGCTTGCTAAGACTGTACTAGCACATGCTGCGATTTTATGTAAAACAAATGCATTCATAGAAACTCGGCTGCCACAAAAGGGGAAATGCTGTCTCTGGCACTGTGGTACCAATTCATCACAAGCATAAAAGATCCAATCAAGCAATGAAAAGTTTCAATATGGGTCATTCAGAGACAGCTACACCAGTCCACACTGTAGTCTTTGTACAAGAATCATTATCATAGAGAAAAGATCTTTGTTTGCAGTATGAAATTAACTAAACACAAATTCTGTTTTTCCCTCTCTGTCTGTAGATCATTCTTCTTCTTTTGATTGCTTTCTGCCTTCACTTTTTTCTCTTTTCCTCTGCTTCACTCCACAGCACTGACCCGTGTACAATATTGATGCTAAGACCACCCACACTGCATAGCGGAACATATGGAGCAAGAAGTAGGAAATACAAAAAACAAAATAGATGGACCCACTGAGCAATAAACCCCAAATAGATATTTAAGCCTGTGTAATTTCTGGAAAAATTGCAGATTGCTCAACGGCAAAAACCAACTGTCTATGGTTGGATGATGAGAGCTCACATATTGCTTGGTTCCACCCAGCTACATTTAATCTCTGTCTCTTCCTCGTTCTCTGTTTGCTCTCTCTGTCTGAAACACACACTCACATTCTAATATATTACACTGTAGGAAAACGACATAATTACAAGAGAGAGAAAAGGCTCTTAATAAATCGAATAAATATATAAAATATATAAATATCATTTTCTAAATGCTAGAACTGACATTAACCACCAAATAGATGTTTCGTCTTTTCCTAATGTGTGGTCTTTCCAGGTGTGTGGACCACAATAACAGCACAGCAAGGTGGTGTGATAACAGCGTTTGACTCACCGGGTCATTAAACACTGTAGAGTCATCTAGGCAGCAAGGTGATTACACACAAAAGCAACTCACACACACAAACCCACACACAGTTTCCCTCTAGCTAATATGCGAGCAGTGGGGGCAAACTGATTTAGGGAAGAATTAATGTTCTTCTATGAGTGATCTTTATAAAGCAAGACACACAATTATCACACAGCAACTTCTCAAGTGTTTGCATGTTAAAAACTATAATTATGGACAAACAGGTGCCAAGTAAATTCAGTACTTTTCAAATCAACCATACATTTTGAATCCATTGTAATCCTTGCACAAAGACCTCTACTGTCTAGGCTAAAGCCTTTCTAAGCTCTATATGCTTCCTTCCTCTACAAACACACACACACACAAACACACACACAACTCCACCTCCACTTCCTATGTTTAGGAAGTATGTCCCAACAGGGTGACCTCCCTCCCTGTAATTAGCTTGGTATCATAATATTATTTTAGTGCCGGTGTGTGTTTGAGTGTGAAACACACACGCACACACACACACACACACACACACACACACACACACACACACACACAC
>JAFBJQ010001300.1:20796-199833 GCA_016785345.1 Trinectes maculatus
CACACACACACACACACACACACACACACACACACACACACACACAAGGACTCTCAGCCTCTTCCAGTCCCTCTTCAGGTCCCAGGAGCCCTGTGGATTTTAGGGTCTAATGTGGCATCTCATTAATCTTTGTTGCTTTTCCAAGCTCTAGTGAAAGCTCTTACAGGGAACTATCATGTATATCAACAACCATCATACATCAGCGTTTCACTGCACATTGACCTGACTGAATCTAAACAGTCATTATAATAGTTTTATGTGTGTGTGTCACTCTACCATCCCTCGCGTGCCAATAGCTCAGGGAGTCAGTATTGATGTTATTGACTTTATTGTCTTCATTTGCTTTTCCTTGATCCTGCTGCTGTGCACTTGTTCCTGTCTGCGGCAGATTCCCTCTTATGCCCATTGAAAAAGCACAGCCTCATTTTTATTGTGTCTTTGTACTTGTGTCTGCTGTCCAGAGGAGTGTGCCGTAGTGTTTACAGACAAGTCCATTGTTTCCATTTAAGTGTCAGGGTGTCTTCTGTCCCTTGAGTGTCATCGATCTCTCTCTGACTCATTGCTTGACCCTGAACTCTGCCTCGACCCCTGTATGTGCCAGCTGAGCCCTGCTCTGTTCCCTATCGCTTGTTGTGTTTCATCTCCCAGTGTTGCAGTGTCATTACATAGCACAAGCTTAGTTGTTGCTTGTGTTGTAATTTGTAGTATACATGAACGAGGCATTGTCCAAAATGCTCCAGGATGAACCATCTGAAATGCCATTAAATCAAAACGGGCCCGTAAAAACATGGCGATGGATATGTCAACTAAATATTATTATATTATTATATATATTATTTATTATCTCAAGTCGTTTTTTTCATCAACTGATTTCAGTCGACCAAAAGAGCAACACATTATGAATAAAGAAAATTGTAGTTGCGTCCAATAAACAGATATCCGAGCCAAAACAACCAGAGGGTACTTCCACTGGGAGTCAATATCTAATTAAAACAGCAGATTGTGTGCGTCTGTGTGAGTGCATGTTGTGTGTATGTGAGCGCGTCTGCGTGTACATTAGTGTGTGTGATTTATAGCTATTTGTGTTCTCATTTCACTTCAACGGTTTATGCTATAGGCCATCACATCTGGTATAGGCCATCACATCTGGTATAGATACAAATGTAAACATAGCTCAGTGTCTCGGCTGAACAGGGCTGGAATTGTACCATTGCTTGAGGTTGACAGGGGTTGGAGGAGAGCAGTGACGTTTGTTATCAGCTGTGTCTCTGTCATTTGCAGTTGTGCTGTTGGTTTCTCCTCTCCTCTTCTCTCGCATCTCAACTTTCTCATATCCTGGTTCCCCTCTTGAAACCCTTTGAGTTTTATGAACACTTATGATTTCATCCGTCCTCCTCTGTCTCTTGCTGTTCCTCATCCCTGCCCCCCGTCAAATGTCTGAATATTCCTCTGACTGAGCTCTATTTGAGATGAGTCGTTGCCCTGTGCTACTTTACATGACCATAGGGGGGTGTGGGTGTTTTGATGGGACCATTACAACCCCGACATCCCACCACATCTGGTACTAAGACAGGAACACAAGGCCATCTGTCCTGAACCACCCCTAACCCCCCACCCCACCTCACACACACCACAAACACACACACACCACACACACACTCGCTCTCTCTCTCTCTATTGACTAGTATTCCCTAAAACACTGGTAGAAATCTGGAATAGGTTTATTGCAAATTATTAAAAATACAAAATAAAGTTGTGTGTAGTATTTAAGCTGGACACTAATTGTGTGTGTGCGTGTAAGAGTGAGTGAGAGAGAGAGAGAGCGAGAGAGAGAGACACACACACACACATCCTCACCTGCCAGTACACCACACACGTAGACCAGTCCAATCCTCAGGGCTCCATGTACCATTTCTAGAGGGACCCCCACCAGCAGCTGCATCGCCATGTTCAGGCTGAGGTGTTCAATGCTGTAAACACACACACACACACACACACACACACAACCCGTTATGATTCAAGAAATAGTTCCAATGAAAACTCGACAGCGTGAAATGTATTTTAAAACCTAAAATGACAGAAAGTGTGACAGCGAGAATTAGCTGTAGAGTGGGCCAGACTTCTCTGCTGGAGCTAGCTTTTTTTGGCTGATATTGTTGTTTTGTTTTTGTTTTGGCTACTGGCAAGAATCAAGTGTTTCTGAGCTGCTGACAGGATGATCGGATCTGTGTATGTGTAAAAGTATTGTGAGTATCAGAAAATGATAACGTGACTTGCTGACAATAAATGACTCAGAGAATGTGTTGATTTAGCAGGAGACAGATCCGGGAAAACAGAGCATGTTGTGATGCTCCGCTGTTAAACAGTGATTTGCTCGGTGTATGTGACAGCGTTCTGTGGCAGTTAGATGACAGGAGAAACAATCTGCAGCTCTGACAGCGCACAATGACACAGCAGAAACTGTGACAAAAATCTAATTCTGGGTTTATGTTTTTCTCAGAGGAAGTTAGGAAGGACGGAGGCAAAGCATGACTCAAATTATAGGCCAACAGACTGTGGACAACGACAATGCCCAAAATGAAGGAAAAGGAAAAAGGCAAAGTAAATGACAAACAAACTCTAATCTGCTGACAAATAACATTTTGCCAAAGATATGATTAATGGCCTTTTCCAAACCAACAAGGTTAATTAAATGATATTATACTGAATGTTCATCATTTAAGTACTGAGATCAGTCACTGGATGCATGAATCTGCAATGTGTGGTTTTTAATCAACAGTAATTAATCCATCGTCAGCTGCCTGTTCCATCTAAAAACCTTATTATTATGTCTCTCACAGAGAGAGAGAGAGAGAGAGAGAGGGAGAGGTAGAGAGGGAGAGAGAGAGAGAAAAGAGATAGAGAGAACATCTGCTTCGTCATCAAACCCTCACTATCATTCCGATTAGCGGGTGATCATCAACACACCCCGGTGTACTTAGACCTCATGATACGAACGCTGACAGACTGAACACACAAAATGTCAGACCTGCACTCACACAATCACAAACACACGCACACACATACACACAACACAGTAAAAAGATACAAGCTAAGCACATCAGCTCAAAACGTATCCAAATCCAGCTCAGCTCTCAGTGCCTGTGTTTCAGTGTGATGACTATATGCAAGGGATAGCCCGTTCACACACACACACACACACACACACACACAGACACAATCCCTCTGCCCTTCATGGCTCCAATGTCGTTTCAGCCAAACCTCAGTCAGCAGCTCAGACACATTTAGATTGTCGCAGCAGAATCTAAACGAACAGATGCCGCCCTCTCCGTCTCTCTCCATCTCTTTCTCGCTCAGTCTCAATCACTGTCTCTCGCTCACTCATTTCAATCACTTTCCTCAGTCTGAATTGCATGATTATCTCTGGCTAAGGACGAAATGATGGACAAAAGGAAAGAGGTGGTTTTCATCCATTCAACAGTTTGACCAAACAGCACCAAACATATCCAGATCACTCACAGGACAAAGCTTTCATGCAAAGAAATCTTTTGCTGCTGCCTTATGCTGTGGTTGTTTAAATGCTAAGTTAAGTCTTTCTGAGTTTTCACAGCTGCTGCAGACCCTCTGTGTTTGTGTGTGTGACAGAGGGAGTAAACAGAGAGTGGAGCTCTAATGAGGGACGTACACTCTGTTTTAGTTTAGAGAATTTTGAAGGATCAGTGGTGCTGAGCTGTTGACAGGATTACATGGTTTGCGGACGTGTGTACATAGCTGTGAGCGTGTGTGTGTGTGTGTCTGTGTGTGTGTGTGTGTGAGAGAGAGAGAGAGAGTGAGAGAGAGGGGAGAGAGGAGAGAATAAATGAATGTAGGCAAAAGTGAAAACATCAAGTGCCAGTAAGTCATAAACACCTTTGTCATTGTATTGTAGTGTAGTGTAGTGTAGTGTATAGTGTAGTGTATAGTTTAGTGTATAGTGTAGTGTAGTGTAGTGTATAGTGTAGTGTAGTGTAGTGTATAGTGTAGTGTATAGTTTAGTGTATAGTGTAGTGTAGTGTAGTGTATAGTGTAGTGTAGTGTAGTGTATAGTGTAGTGTAGTGTATAGTGTAGTGTAGTGTAGTGTAGTGTAGTGTAGTGTATAGTGTAGTGTAGTGTATTGTAGTGTAGTATATAGTGTAGTGTAGTGTAGTGTAGTGTATAGTGTAGTGTAGTGTATAGTGTAGTGTAGTGTAGTGTAGTGTAGTGTAGTATAGTATATAGTGTAGTGTATAGTGTAGTGTAGTGTAGTGTAGTGTATAGTGTAGTGTAGTGTATAGTGTAGTGTATAGTGTATAGTGATAGTGTAGTGTATAGTGTAGTGTAGTGTAGTGTAGTGTATAGTGTAGTGTATAGTTTAGTGTATAGTGTAGTGTAGTGTAGTGTATAGTGTAGTGTAGTGTATAGTGTAGTGTAGTGTAGTGTAGTGTAGTGTATAGTGTAATGTATAGTGTAGTGTAGTGTATAGTGTAGTGTAGTGTAGTGTAGTGTAGTGTAGTGTAGTGTAGTGTATAGTGTAGTGTAGTGTAGTGTAGTGTAGTGTATAGTGTAGTGTAGTGTAGTGTAGTATATAGTGTAGTGTATAGTGTAGTGTAGTGTAGTGTAGTGTAGTGTAGTGTAAATAGTTTAGTGTAGTGTAGTGTAGTGTAGTGTAGTATAGTGTAGTGTAGTGTAGTGTATAGTGTAGTGTATAGTGTAGTGTAGTGTAGTGTAGTGTATAGTGTAGTGTAGTGTATAGTGTAGTGTATAGTTTAGTGTAGTGTAGTGTATAGTGTAGTGTAGTGTATAGTGTAGTGTATAGTTTAGTGTAGTGTAGTATAGTGTAGTGTAGTGTATAGTGTAGTGTATAGTGTAGTGGTTTATGCCTCCAAAAGACATTGATAACATATTACATGATAACATTATAGATCCATGACAATGTTTTTATTTGTTACCAATGTAATACATACATATTTACCACTGGGGGTCTAAATCATGTCAGTATGTTCTTGTGCAATCAGTGCATGTTTACAATCCCATCTCCCCTCCTTTACCCTTCCATTCATCCTCTGTAGTTCATCTTCTCACCACACACTGTTGTTCCTGCCTCTATCTCTGCCCTGAGCCTCATAATTAAATTACCTTTTTATAGGTCTTTACTATTACCTGAGACTACATTTACAGAGATATGTAATTAAATCTGGACGACCTGGTCTGAACTGACAATAAAACAGACTATAAAGAGAGGAGAGGAGAGGTTTTATTAAATTTGATTTATTCAATTATCTATCACTCTACTCTTTAGCTGTTTCTTTTAGCAAGCGAGAGTGAGTCAAATAAATGTTCCCCACGCTCACATGTGGCAGCAGCATTACAGTGTATACACATTACATCAGTCCAATAATAGCTTGTTTGAGAATGTGATACTTCAGGTATCCAACAACACTGTTTGTCACTTGTTCATTTGCTTTGTGATTTCACATACAAATATTGGGCACTGTAACCCAAGACTCAGGAGAAACTCCTTGGCAAAATACAACCCCAACTCCTATATCTTATAATCATTCCCTCATTTATTTAATTTATTTAATGCAAAAAGGAAGCAAAGCAAAAACAAACAAATCTTCTGAAAATGAATAAACTATTTCCGTTTTAACTAATAAATCCTAATAAATAAGAAAATAAAAAAAATATATATTATTACATAGAATATTAATATTAATATGTAAATTCATCCCAGTGGTGACACATACAGTATTACCTCCCCTGATTAAAAAAAAAAACTTTGATGTGAATAAATATTTGTGGGTCAGTTCTTGTCTTGTAAAGTGACGTGTTTCTAGCATCCAAACTTTATAAGTTGATCCTAAGACATGCAGACAGTAGGGGGTGCAATGCTTATCATTAAAAACCATTAGTGAGACGGGAACTCACCCAGTGTGCATGAAGCTATAGCTGAGGTACCTCCAGGCCTGGGCTCGTAGCTGGGGATGGTAGGGTAGGGGGCTCTTTAGGAATGATGGGCTGGACACCTGCAGGACCACGCGGTCCAGCTGAAACCCGTAGTACATGAACACAGCCACCTTGGCAAGCACAGAGGGACAGATGTGAGTGACAGATGTGAGTGATTTGCATGCACCACATATTTACATACTGCCTTCACTGGCATGTAAACAATTAGTCTACCTCAGCAATGGTGATAGCCAGGATGAGCAGCGGCGGGGGACAGTAGGTATAGCTGTCAAAGTACCACTTGCGGTCGACCTCGCGGGGCAGCGTCTCATAGGCTACGTGGCGGACCAGTCGCTGAGAGAGCCCCAGGCCAACCTCATCTCTGAGACTGCAGCCTTTCAGCTGCCGGCTCCCCTGCAGAATGGCCCTTCGGAAGCTGTTGGAACGCTTGTTACTCATCTGGAGAAGAGAGGAAATGACAATTTTATTTTTTATTTTTTTACATTAATCTTATTGAGTCTTCTTGAGTAATTCAAGATACTTTCATTTGAAATGTATATTCATGGACACGTACTGTATATATGTGGAGTGTTCCAAAGCATTTTGAGACTAGGCCACACACACACACATGCCTATCCTCCTCAGTCCAGCACACTGACAGACCCCTCCCAACTCACCGTGGCAACAGAATGCCTGTACAATCACCTAGCAACCACCAAACCTCCTCTCTTTATCCCCTTCTTTCATTTCAGAGTTTGTTTCCCCACATTTGTCCGTTGCTAAGAGTCACAAGTACTTCATTGTCCAATTATTTTTTTTTAAGTTACAGATCCTTTCTCTATAAATCCACAGAAATAAATTTGCTTCTCAGAGGCTCTGTAACAAATTCATTTTTCAAGCACAAGTATTTGATTTCTGAAATGATCGGCATGTTGACCTTGACCTTTGAAAAATTTTCACCAGCATTCATAGAACTTTCCCGATGTTTCACTGATGAAAAACATTGCACACATACTTCCTTTTGAACAACACAGGGCCAGACACAGCCTAAAGCACAAAGCTGAACGCATCCAAAGGTAGGACTTGAAAAACACTATTCATGTTATGTCATTTAGGAATATTTCATATTTTAAAAAAGCTGAGACAGGCAGGAAACGTTTGCAAAGGTTGGAGACGGTTTGTTTCATCACTGCTGTAGCTGTCTCAGCTTTCTGCTTAAATCACTACTGTCTCTAAGCATTGTGCAATTTATTGCACTTGCTGCTTTATTTTATACGAATCTCCATGACGATGCAAAGTCTCCTGTCCCCCCTTCTCTCCCTGGCCTCCTCCCATCTCTCTCTCTCTCCCTCTTCTTCCCCTACCTCAAAAAGTAAAGGAGTGACAAAGCTTTGATTCACGTTTATGTCACTATTCCCACAACTGTATCAGTGCAAACAGGAGAAGATGGCAGGTTTACCTTCAAATGAACAAAAGTAATTACTATAATAATATATAATATTAATATTCAGGAAAATCAGTGTAAAACCTGTGTAAAATCAGTATAATCTATCTCTATGCAGCTGGCTAATGGGTCTGCTGGCACAGTTAACTGAGAGTTTGAGCGTCTCTGCAGGGATCACTGTGTGCAGATCAACTTTACTAAAAGTCAATTATTTTAGTGTTTATGTCAGGCGCAGAGAACTGTGGGAAAATTACTGAAGGTTACCATGGCCACTTCCATACTAAAGCTAAACACACACACACACACACACACACACACACACACCCTCAGGCAGCCGCCCTCCATAACCACAGTCAGTTCTCAGTGTTTTGCGAAGTGACTGCAATTCCTTTTCTCTTTATACAACACAAAGGAAAGAATGACGTGGTTCTGTCCGTTTACGCAGTGGAAAAAGGAAGAGGAGAGGTGAAAGGGACAAATCAGTGCTCGGTCGTCAGCAGATGATTGCACTATTTGATCACTGGACAACACTGTCTGATGACAGGGACATTAAAAAGAGAACGACAAACGACAGTGCAGAAGGATGAAATATCGTTGAAAAGGGCCAAGGGGGGCTGTAGCCAACCTTGAACCATAAAAAATGCATCAGTCACACACAGCCCAAAATGACACACACACACACACGAGTGCGGGTGAACGCACAAATTATATTTAGCACAATTATATATTCCACAATTTCATCCCGATGAGGCCTCAGACAGATGGGGTGAATCTTTATGGAGATATTTTGGTTTATGTCCGGGACACATGCGTGTGCATGTGTGTGAATGGGAGTGAGATGTCTGACACGGAGTCAGACAGAACAGACGGAAAGACAAAAAGTGAAAGTGAAACACAGGTAAGACAGAGAAGAGCGAACATTTATGCAGAGGACAGAGAGACAGAGGTAAAGGAGAGGAGTGAGCGGCGATGCCGGCAATTACTGACGAGCGCGGTGATGGAGGAGCTGTGGTGGGAAGGAGAGATGGCGCGACAAATGAACCCCTCACAGTTTGTCTCTGTCTCTCCGGGCCCTCCTCCTCCTCCCCCTCCTCTGTCTCTCTCTCCCTCCATCACCAGTTTTCAAGCTCTCATATTCACTTTGCCCTTTTGATCTTTGTCTCACAGAGCAAAAGTAAAAAATGTTGTGTTGTGTGCTTTACTGAAATGATTGTTTCAGCACTTATTCATTCTTTGTACAGCATATTACCATAACCATGAACACCACTACCTCCTCTAATGCTTAGTTCGCTCTCACTCCCCTGACATTGCTCCCAATGTAATGGTAAAAACCACTGAGGGGGAGGACCCAGTAGTGAATAGGAGAAAAAAATGTGAATGTACACAGAAATGCACGCAGCCCATTCCTCTCTGTCCCACTTGCAGCAGCACACTATGACCCACATGACACGAATGCACCAAAAGAAAACCAATCGCGAAAGAAAAAAAAAAAACCCTCTGACATTTTTCTAAGCCTCCTGCAGGCCTCATTCCTCACCCACTGTATCTGAAGAACAAACGCACTGACACGCAACAATAAATTCCTTTACAGACGTGTAGTGTCTGTTTACCACACAACTACTCCCACTCCAAGACCACTCCACACAGTCCTGGGTCAGCAGCTTCGCCTCCCACGAGGAACAGCGAACAGCGAGACGGCGGAAAAGAGAAAATGAGAAGGTTATGAGGCAGCAAGCACAGCTGGAGATGCCTGAGTGGAAGCGTGGACAAACAGCAGCAGGCAGGAGTTTGAAGGTGAGACTGGATGTGGGGCAAGGTGAGTGTTAAGAGGGGAATTCATCACCAGACTCAGTCGTCTGCTTTTAGAGCGACTTACCACCTTGTACCTGAGGTGATTATGTAATGTGAGTGTTTGGGAATGGGAGTAAAAATGGAGGAAAGGTCTGGGATGTTTTGGGAATTTTCAAGGGGCGGGACACAGACGTTGTTGCATCGAGAGTTTGAATTGCAAGTCATCAACAAGTCGTTATGTGCCTTTAACAGAAAGTCACAAGTCATTGTGCTATGAAATTCAACATGAGTTTTTAAATTTTTGTTTGTTTTTTCCCAAATCCGACGTAACCAGATTCATGACTCATGGCGGACTCATCTGACCACACATCTGAGAAGTCTAGTATGACTAAAGCATACAAGATGTGTTAATTTTGTATTATTATGTATCATTGATATGCTATTTATTAATATCTAAAATGATTAAATCAAATACTGTATATAATTCATCAGTGTAAATCTGACCGTACATTTGTAATCATCGGTGCAGAGAACAGCAGAAGTGCAGAAATGTCCTGTCATTCATGTCAGTGAAAAGGTAAAACATCTCACCAGGTTCATAAAGTCCTGGTAGCAGATTTTCCCGTCAGCTTTGCCATTGGCGAGGGCCAATAAGACTTCCAGCTTGTGGGGGTCAAGCTCGGAGCCGTGTGTCGCCAGAAGGTCCCTGAAACGCTCAGTGCTGATGAAGCCTGAATTCTCGGGGTCATACTGCAAATGAACACACACACACACACACACAAAGCAAGATAAGACTGGTCTACCTCGACTTTCTGACTGGCCCAAAAGAACAAACATGAAAGTGCAACAACGGTGGTGCATCACAGGCATCGTAGTCATGCAGTGTATCAACACAAATGAACATGCCAATGACGAAACGTCCTCCAAAACACACTGGCAGTGGAGAGGTTTAGACATACTGTAGCATGAGGGTCTTATAAAAAAAAGCCATGATTGTGTCAGAGAGGCCAAAACGCAGGGACGCAGCAGTAACTTTTAACAGCTCTGGATTCCAGTGTGAAATGACACTGAGTGCATTTAACCGCAGGCTTTTCTGGCTTATTTGCAGTCAGAATAAAGGAGGCTTTTTAAACGTGTTGCTCAAGTACCAGATATTCAGACGAAAGCCAACGTGGCATTAAAAAGATGGCTATTCAAAAGACCACCGAACCATAGGCACTTTAATGTGAAAAGAGCTGTGCACTTTTGCACGCCAGCTTTTTTTTTTCCTTTTGACATCACGGTCCCACGCTCCCTTTTTATTCTTATACTTAATACTGTTCTACTTCAAATCTTAAGTGGCAATTAAAATTATACACACACACACAGATATACAATTATCTGTAATCTACAACAAGCAGGATTTGATGATAAATGTCAGAGTTTTCTGAACATGGGCAGTCGACAGCTACCATCATCTACCTCTATGTGTTTGTGCGTAAGTGGGAAATACAATTGTAACAATGTGTGTTTATTTACTTGCAAATGGACGTGTGTATGTGACGCCATGTCTGTGTGTGTGTGTGCAAATCAAGTGCATTCATGCATAATGATGCGACATTCAGACAATATGATTCAAACACCCCTGAACCAGAGTGAATTTGCATGCATGCATTGCGTGTACGTGTGTGTGTATTATAGCCATATGCTAGTGTTGGCAGACACTGCGTAAAGCTAGTCTGGCAGCAGGTGCTCTAAATGACAACAGAGAGACGTTTTGGCTCTGAAGCGTGTTGTTTTTGTCCATGTTACCTAACAGTGATGTCCCAGTTTGTTTTTTTTTAAATTTCCTCTTATCACAATGGTTGTCACTATATTTTTACTCAGTCGTCTTGAACGTAACGCTTGTTGTTTTCACTTATTTCTACATATGATGATCTCCAAACCCATTTGTATCTAATGCAACGTGGTCACGCTATATTAGGTATGCAAAGAATGCACACACAGAGACTGGTCAGATTTGAGCAGATCAGAATACAACACATGATTTTTTCCGTCACTCCGGTTGCAGAGGCAAGCACAGGTACAAGAGAGGAAATGATGTCCCAAATGCAAATCCTGAAAGTAAAGTCAAATGCTGCATCACAAACCACCCTGATCCCCAAAAAAAATGATCAAGCCTTCCCTGCATTCTGTTGTGTTTGGATAAGAGAAGGAAATGTGGGATCATGGGCTTTACAGTTATTCATCGACGGCAACTGGTCTGAGTGCATGAGCGCCATCTGTTACACACTGCACCCAACAGGAGAAGAGATGGAGGAAGGAAATTATTGCATACTCCTTCATGAATACCCATGAAATGTGAACTCTATTTTGCACAAAGGACTAACCTTCTCTTGCAGTGACGATGCCAGTCTCTGCCGAGGACATCTTGTGGTGATGAAGTAACGTCAGCCAAATTGACTTTTGCCACATGCTTTAGCAAAGCACAGTGCTTTGTGTGTGTGTCATGTTCTTTGTCCCACACAGTGCGGGGTCATGTCTAACCAGAACTAAAGGATTACAGTCCAGCCCAGGACCCCCATATACACACCTCCCCCATTTTCTTTCTCTCACACACACCCCTAAAACCCCTGTCCTCTCGCCCGCCTCGCTCTGCACCACACACAACACCATACAACCATCCGTCTACACAACGTACATCCATCACGTCCTCTCTTCACTCTCTCTCTCTCTAAAGCAAACATGCACAGCTCCACGAGTAGAAAAATAAATACTTCTATAAATTCTTATCTCTTCTACTGTGACTCCCAGACGCAGGCAGCCATATTTTCCTCATATACAAACACTCCCTGTCTCCACCACAGGCTTCATAGTTGAGTGAACACTCTCTAAATTCAACAGGCCGCTGTGGTGGAGCTTCCGATTAAGGCGAGCTCAACAATAGGCCTCTGATGGCAATTTCATGCAAGGTTTACCCATTTCCCCTCACTCCAATTAATGACCATTTCCTGCTGATGAATCCAGAGGACGTTACATTATACAGCAATGAAACAGCTCTCCATCCAACAAGCCTCAAGCTTCACCACAAACAATAAACTAACATTTTGAAATCGACAAAAGACTAAAATATTAAGCTTAAAATACAAAGCTTCTGCATACGAGAATATTTATCAGGTTTGCCTGAACTTTTATCCCACTGCATTTTTATATTCATAATGATGTTATTGTCTGTGCCCCATAGGGCTTGTTTTGCAAACAGCAAAGGGAGTGTGATGCAAATCCCTAAGATTAAAGTAAGCACAGGCACCCACTACCCCCCCACCCCGCACGCATGTGCACGCGCACACACACACACACACACACACACAAATCCTGCTGCAGACATAATACCACAAAACATTCAAAGCCAACAGCTCTCATATTGAGGGCATCTCAACATGCTGTTGTGAGTGTGGAGGAGAGAAACAGCAGAGGAAGGGAGAGGGGCCGGGAGCCAAATAGGGGTTGGGGTGTGGGGAGGGTTTGCAGTGGGGAGAGGGTGCAGATTGGACACAATGCTAGGCTTTTTGTCTTCAGCCTCATTTTCATAACGCTGAATATTAAGAAACCAGGGAGTTTGTAAGGGTCAGGGAGTTTACGTGTTTGAATGAGAGCCTGAAGAAATGAAGCGGCCGTCGGCAGATATATATATATATATATATCAAATCTAATCTAATCTAATCTAATCTAATCTAATCAAAGAATTTAAAATAAGAAAACAGCAACACTGACATTCACTTCTTATGTTTTACAAACAGCAAACCATTGGCCATACTCAGGCCCACATCACTGCATCCCTGAATAACCAGTCATGTACTAAGGAACTGATGTAGACAGTAAATACTGCTGATTAAATATCTGCAGATTAAATAGTTCATACTGTGTCTTCAACAAAACGTCTCTGTTAAAATCAATGGAAACAATGGAAGCTCTTTACTCCCCCACACCATGGACTCCAAATTCTTTATGAATCATGACTGTCAATATTTTATCACCCCCCCACCACCACCACCAATTTCCAACCAATGCAATATCCCAAAAACTAATATGTGCTCAAGTAAACTTTAGTGGAAATGGAAGAAAGTAAAAATAAATAAATAAATAAATCAGTGGCCTCCATCAGTAGAAAATGGACAACATCATCAGCATTTCCACTGAAATGCTCCCTGGGTGCTATGGAGGAGACCACGTAATCACAGAAATTGTGTTTCTGTTTTATTTCTTTGTAATAAAACAGAATCAGTGCAACACAAACTGACAGGGCAGGAAACTGAACCTTTGAATGTTAGAGGAAAGCATCTTATCTAATTTCACACTGGAAAATAACACCGTTTCCCGTAGTAACAGGCATGAAGCAGTCGTTCAGCACTGGAACATGTGTGACCTGTCGCACTGACCTGTTGGCTGGTGAGGCTTTGCTGCCCGTTAAGCTTCATAATCAGGTAAAAATATTGTGAAAGAGAAATATTTTATGATGTAGGTTAATATTATTCAGGGATTAGGGATATCAGTATTAATTTATTGTATGTTTTATTGCTCTAAAAGAACTATAGGCAGGAAAATGTCCATCCTGTCATCTGGCAACAAAAAATAGCTTTAAGCTGCTCATAACTATTGACCAGCACACAAACAAGCTATTAGTCACTAGTCTATATTCACTTTATCAGACATGTTTTCTTTAAGTTTCAAGAAGACACTGCAGCAGCAACAAAAGACAAAAAAGCTTCTTTTCACATTAAAATACTGAGATCTTGAACCAGCTCTCCTATTCTTTTTTTATTCACCTCACTAATATACAAATGTGAGCACCTATTTTAGAGGGTCGCTACTGTCAGATGTGAATGTCTATTCTGCGACACATAAAAATCTGTTATATGTTAAAAAGACTGAGCAGCCAAGACAGACTAATTACCTGTAGCTGACATTATAACAGCCCATTTAATGAGCTGACGAAGTCTTACTCCCCTAATGGCTGCTCCTTTTTCTACTCACTCATAAAGGTTCCCAGACAGGACTGTTAGCTGGTGCCCTTTGAAAACGCAATGTGTGTGTGTGTGTAAACTGTGGCAGGACAAACAACGCTATTTTTTGACTGTAATTAGTGCTGCAATTAGTGAAAATTCTACGTGTCCTGTTCCAGCAGGGATCAGGAGCACTGATAAGCACGCGTAAAACTATAGGCTATAGCAAATTAACATCATGTATAATATGTCATCATACCTTCTAAATGCATTCTGTACATAACACAGCATTTTAATTAACGAAAGAATAATAAGTGGATTTCAGTGGGTTCATCTAGCTGTTATAAACAACATGTTAAAATCAGTGTTCAATCTCCCGTCTTAAACCAGCTGAACTTTGGAGAACATCACCATATTGGCGCATAGGAAGTGACCAGGAGCAAATGTGTCTCAGCCCGTTCCACATAGAAATCCATGGGAAGTGATGTTTGGTCTGACGCCATTATGGATCATCAGAGACAACAGGCCCAAAGACACAAGTGGGTGCACGCAAAGCACATGTAAAGGCATAACACATGTCAAACAATAGGGCTGGATTGATGCAGACTGTAAAAGTTCTGACTTTGCAGGTTTGGGGCTTTTGAAATGGAGAGGTGACATTTGAGACGACACATTCTGTTCACACGCGGCTCACACAGCTTCCTCATGCTAACTGCACACAAGGCCCAAGTATTCCCTTCATGTGGAGCAATTAGCAGCTCTAATAAAAAGCCAGCCTTGTTAGAGAGGGAGAAGCTTATTAGTCCCTTAGCTAATTACACTGACACGCCAGGGAGGACACACAAGACCACTGGCCATCACTCACACACACACACACACACGCACACACACACACACACACACACACACGCACACACACACACACACACACACACACACACACACACACACACAGTCTCTCATCTCTTTATCATCACCTCAGACTTGGTCTCGTTTTATTCATTAGACCAGTTCAGGTTGAGAGGAGCAGACAGCTTGTCAGTGGGGGTGGTGGTGGTTGTGGTAGTGGGAGGGGTGGGTGGGTGGGTGGGTGGGGGCTGCGTAGTGCCAGTGAGGAATTACACTGACACGCCAGGGAGGACACACAAGACCACTGGCCATCACTCATACACACACACACACACACACACACACACACACACACACACGCACACACACACACACACACACACACACACGCACACACACACACACACAGTCTCTCATCTCTGTATCATCACCTCAGACTTGGTCTCGTTTTATTCATTAGACCAGTTCAGGTTGAGAGGAGCAGACAGCTTGTCAGTGGGGGTGGTGGTGGTTGTGGTAGTGGGAGGGGTGGGTGGGTGGGTGGGTGGGGGCTGCGTAGTGCCAGTGAGGTTAAGAGTCAAACACGCAGAGTGACAGCTGACATCAACCCAGAAAACTCCAAACAGGACTGGGTGGCCACCAGACTGGCGGTGGAAATCTGTAGAAATATATGTTGAACTGTCCTTGTAGGCTGACACCCCCCATACTGTGGCCCACACCTCTTCTTCTCTATTCTTCTCTTGTTTAACAGTGACGAGCAAACAACTTTTAGCCGCATTAATGCAAATCACTTTACATTTCAAACTTCCGCACACCCACGCGCCGATTCCTAAGCGCACACTTACACATCTTGAGCAATCACAAGGATCAGCATGAAATCTGATGTAGACATCGACGATACCCAGAGGCTGTAGATTCTAAGTCTTGTTTACTCCCACGCTTTGTCTTTTTTTTCCCCCGAACTCTCTCCAGTAAATAAGTCTGAAAACTGCCGTAGTGCAAGACTTAGTGCTACTGATGTCAGTATTTTATACACATTTAGACTGAAACAGAAAATGACAAATGTCCACGTCCTCAGTTATATTCAAAGAAAATACGTTACAGTCAACCAAGGTTTCACCTGATGACAAAACGAAATAAGACAAAACGGTATGATCGCGTTTGTACTGAAGGAGGTTTCTGAGAAACAACCTAAAAATGTTTGCTGCGATTGGTCCGGTGATGACATGGATGATAAATGCCATGCTTACAGAGCTCTGTCTGACACGAGCAGGACTAATCTCTACCACAGCCTGCGTCTGACCTGACAGCTCCCTGATGCTGACGGGGTTCCAGGCCGTAGCCAGTGGGTTGTTTCATTAGTCCCTGACAGGGAGAGAATACACAGTGACCCAGACAAACGCATCTCTGTTCAGAGGAGGAGAAGATGCAAGCGTCTTTGCAGAATGCAACAACACAGACCTGAGGGGAAGACTGTTATTCTATTTATACAATGTGTGCGTGTGTGTGTTTGTGTGTGCGTGTGTGTGTGTGTGTGTGTCTTCTCTCACATCTCAGAGGACACCGCCTTCTGTCTGCGCTGATGGAGAACGACAAGTTGACTCATGTGACACTGAATCTTGATGACCCTCATCCCGGCTGCCACTCACGCCCTCATTCCCTTTTCAGTGTCGTTATCGTCAAAAGTGCTCAAATTAAACTCCGTCCACGTTCAGCTGGGAACTCATTTCCGCCTGGGTTGGACCGAGATGGGCCGATCCAACATCTGCCCGCTCCTCCCACTCAGATCCCCCTGCTGGTGTCACGACGGCAGAGCGTCGGGGGAGGGGATGTGGTCGAGTGGATGTGATGTGATGAGATGAGCTGCCACAGTTTCACACCATTAATTACCCAGACATCACCTCTTCCATCGTGCGGGATTCAGCAAGAAAAAGGTCAGCCGTCTGGGCCGGATAAAGACCAGCTCGCCATGCTTGTCACGCCCCCCCCCCTGCCAGCGCTCTGCTCATGTTACACTTCAGAGGCATGACTAATGCGTGAACAGGACTTCTAATGGCCCCCAAAATGCCACAGCAGTGCCTGTGCATGTGTCAATGAGCAACAACGATGCCACAGACGCTCACGGACAGAGGAGAGAGGAGGGAGAGAGAGAGAGAGAGAGCAGAGGAGAAGAAGCTGGAGGCGACGGATGGTGTTGAATATTGTCCAGAAAAGTGCACGGTGTTGTCACAGTGAAGTACGAATATAAAATGAATATAAAATGTCATTATGACAGAACGCTGTTAGACATTTTGAGAGACAATAAAATATTAGTTTAAAATATAATCGGGTTCAAATCTGATGCTGTGACGTTTGGAAAAGAAAAGCTGGGATGCAACTTTGTAAAATACCCGGTGTTCCTTATACTTTAACAACAGAGTGAACCAACAACATACAACAATCCCGGTGTGGCCAGAGGAGTAAGTGATGAGGTGATACTCAGCTGAGAGGAGAGTAAACACTGCTCCTCTGCTGCCCACTGACACACTTCAACTAATGTGGACCATCAAAACAAAACAAAAAAGGAGGATTCTGTAAAATAAAGGGTTAAATAATCATTTATAAAGAATCATTTAATACCATCAGTGAGGCGATATCTCTCTGTGCAGGGACCTGGACACATCACCTTTTAAAAACAGACGCTCAGATGAGTATTATCTGCGGGCACAGACAGAACTGACTGGTCACAGTATCCACTTTTTACTTTGCTTTCACGTTTCCTCCTCCATCTACTCTCATATCCGCTTCTCTCACGCAGGTAATTGATTTCTCTCACATCCAGTCTCTCTCCTCTCATTCGTTCTTCCTCAGTGTAAAACAGATAACTGACCACAGGCCATACATATTCATGGACTCTCCAAATCATGCATCTGTTCCACTGTCACGCCCCCTATGGTCAACAAAACCCAACAGCCAGGAAACACAGGTCCTAATGTTTTCTACTTTTTTGAAAAACAGAAATTACATGTTCCACGTCGTCTCTGCTGCAATCAGAGTAACATTTCCTCTGTGGTCGACTAAATTGCCCATTTAGTCAATATAACTGTCATGGATTTTAGATTTACTCCTGGGTGGGTTTTCTGTCACATGTGTTTCACGGTGGCTGCGGGGACGACTGATGTTGTGTCTGTCTGTGCTAATCAACAGCGCGACGGGTCACCTGTCTTGCTCGACAGATTAGAGGCCCTCGTTCGTCTCGCACACCCACGTGCACCCACACAAACACAAGCGACCCCTCGCACGCACAGCTGTCTGAAGCCACTACAAATTAGCATGGGCCGTCACCGTTTCCTTGCCAACTGGCCGGTAACCAGGCAACGTTGGTCAGTGTTGAGGTTTCGTCAGTGGGTACATGCACACGTTCATCCTCAAACACACACACACAAAAGAAAAAAATGGAGGTTGATATGTGTGTAGGAGCCAGAGACTAAATTAATGCGTTAAAAGCCCAGACGTCTGATCCCGTCACACGAAGATACAGCACACGCACACACACACACACACACACACACACACACACACAAAGATGCACATACATTCTGATGCAGCTTTGTATTTACACCTGCAGACCTAGAGTTAACAAGCCGTGTCACCTTCAGAAACCACTCACCACATGACCTTGATCGTTAAGCATTTGTTTGTGTTCTTGAGGGAACTTTATAAAAGTAAGTTCTTTGATGGGCGATGTACAATCCACCTCAGACCATATTAGCTCAGTCATCATTTCAGTCCATTTATTGCAAGATAATAATCTCATTTTTTTCTTTTGGGGGAGATAATACATAAGAGGGGAAAAAAATAATAAAGGCAGGAATTTGGCTATTTGAGCACGGCTTCG
Organism: Trinectes maculatus; assembly: GCA_016785345.1. Taxonomy (NCBI): domain Eukaryota; kingdom Metazoa; phylum Chordata; class Actinopteri; order Pleuronectiformes; family Achiridae; genus Trinectes; species Trinectes maculatus. The sequence continues at coordinate 39,705 of JAFBJQ010001300.1, forward strand.
TTTTGAAGGCACTCTTCCTTTCTCCTTGTCATGGAAACTCGAGTTTGACTGGGGTCTACAGAGCTGATATCCTGTGCAACTTTTATTCAGTGGATCTTTGCAAACCTGATATAAAGCTAGTTTCTGCTGAAGGTGTGAAATGTGCAACCTCTCATTTACCTACAAATAGCCAACCTGCTGTTGTGAGGAATATTGCCATTCTCCTCATCCTCATCCTCAGTCACCAAAGACGTTTGGATAAAAACAAAACAAAACATATGCATTCAACCTTAATCAAACTACTTGGGAGGAAGCGATGAGAAAATGCTTCAGTGTAACAGTAAAGACCTGAGGACTGCACACTGGAGAACCTTAATCCAAATTAAACGTGTCTAGGTGATGCAGTATCAACCAGCAGAATGTTATGTCTCTATCCGTCAGTATATACAATCTACTAACTCTCAGCATAACACAGCAGCTCACTCCACAGTCCACAGCCATATCATTCACCCTGCACCGCGGGAGAGCCCTGCTCACCCACTCACTGTCCCTATGCTCTGTCTCGCCCTCAACCATTACCATCTATTAACACACACACACACACACACACACACACACACACACACACGCACACCAATGCTTCACTGCACCTTGTGCACAAATATATTTTATATGTTGCACTGTGAAATGAGAGATACAAATAAATGTTTGTGTCTGTGCAGTAACTTTGAACTATGCAATGCATGTTTGCGAAAGCAAAAACAGATCATTATCTCAGTATGCGCGAACAACTGGCATCAAAAATCTCACTCTTCTGAACACGCTGGAGTTGATAGAAAGAGGAAGATGTAGAGACAGGTGTTTCCATATCAGCGAGGACATGGCTTGATGTTATGAGACAGGAGGCACGATGGAGTGAGACAGGGTGGTTGGAGTTTAAAAGACGAGAGGGTGAGACAGACTAAATGAGAGGGGGCGAACTGCACAGCCCCCGTGGGGCGGGGCGGGGGGGGGGGGTGAGTGGGCGGTCTGCAGAAGCAAAGGGGATTGCAGCAGACAGCCCTCTCTCCAGTGAGTTCTAATAAACACTTCAACTCCCCCGTTGCTGCTTGTGAAAGCAATCACACTGACGAGAGAGACATGTATGAAGACACAACAAAACACACAAACACGCAATAGGGAATGTACAACTTTCAAATCCAACACACACAAACTCCCACCAGGATGAGAGAGCTTAAACCTCGCCGACTACTAATGTCAGTCTCACTGAGACATCAATATGTAAACGTACAAAAGTCACACTCACACACACACACACACATATATAAAGATGTTATGGAGTATCCGTGTCACTCGCACACAGGGCACAGGCGGGTCAGACAGCGACAAAGACAGCGAGTGGTGACCTTTAACCCCAAACCTCCCATTTACAACAAGATGAGAAGCCGTCATTACCGCCAGGCCAGACCCACTGTCAAACATCCCCTGTTCACCGCACACATCCAGCTGCTGTTCACAGAGTGAGGATGGGGGGGGGGGCAAACGAGTGCAGAAACATTTGTTTAACGAGCCGTGCCTGAGCTGTCTTTCACTCCCATTCAGTCCCGTCCTGTGCTGCAGGCCTGCCCTGAGGTCAGCTCCCCCCACAACACCATCAAAAACCTGCACCCATGATGGCTGCAGCTCCATTCACCATGGAGATTTATGATCTCTAATAGCTGGCAAATGAACCAGAGGCTGTGGCTGCCCGTAGGGGAGGCCCCAGACTTATTTTCTTCACATCTCAAGAAGAAAAGGGAAAGAAAAAAATGCAGAGCTGAGAGAGGGATAGGGGTGAGGATGGGGGAGGCAGCAAGGGAAATGTCGGAAACATTTGCAAGGTTGCCATCTGCGTGGAGTAGGACCCCTCAAACCACCTGACAGGAATCCCTCATGGCTGTTGGGAGTAAAAAGACATATTATACAAATGTTTGTGGGTTGTTTTGGTTGCAATTGTGAAAGCAGGATCTTTTATTGATCAGCTACGGTCATCAAGACTGGTCACCGTGTCTTGATCTTTAGTGGTGGTGTGGCCTCACATGGGGAACCCTCTTCTTAAATCCTATTCCCAAGCAAGGGGGAGCAGGTACTGGCCCCGCTCTCTTTATGAAAACCCTCCGTCACCTTATTAAAATTAAAATGACACAATGAAGAAAGTGGAGCTTGATTCCTTGTCGTTTTCAGTACTTAACATTTGCCTCATTCTACAAGCCACCGCATCGTTACCGTTCAGCAGCAGCAAATGTACAGCAAGAAAACAAAGGTCCTAATTGGTGCAATAAATAAAGCTTTTACTGCCCCACAGCACAAGATGATAATAACAGTTCTCTAAAGGACTGGATGAAGTTATGTTCTCACAGAGAAGGGACATTAGGACTGGCAAACACAGCAGTGTTTTTGAAAAGAACAAAACAATATTTGTATTTCCTGACTGATTTTCAAATTATTTTTTGCAATAACTGTAAGAAATTGTGTTTGGGTAACATGCGTTATTGTAATGGCTGATTCAGGAGAGTTAAACTTTCCTTCCAAAATACCATACTGATCGACAGCACAAGACACAGCTCTACGCCAGCAATCTGTGGGACCAGCTCCATCTGGGACTTCAATTTATTTCACTACTTTGGCATGAGCCTTCATCCCTGGATCATAAACAAGACATCTGGCTCGGCTTGATACGCTGAATAATTGCATGTTGCAAATGAGCAGTATGTCCTCCGCAAATTCATGACAACACACCAGCAGTCAGCAACAGCGCTGCTGCGTCCCACCAGGTGGTAAAGCATCAGAAATAGATAGATTTTCTGTGTTTTTTTTCTCTCTTAGTCAGAGTTAGCCATTTCAGCATTTAGACCTGATGGTAGCGATGCCCTGTAAGACGACACAGAGGGCACAGGATGGTAATGGAGATCTTAGCAAAAGCTAAACACTGTCATTCACCTTGGGGCATCTGCTGCCCTGACAACAGCAAAACTTTCATACAGTGACTAAAGGAGGCGGACCCATCTGATGTTATAAATAAGCGGTTGTGTCTATGTTCAGGGCCTTGTCTCCCTCAATCAATGGAAACCTGACAATAACCTTAACAACCCCACCAGTCCTTTAATGATTTCTTTATTGCAAGCACAGTTTTTCCACCACACGCGAAGAAAGACGAGGAAAAGAAGGAGATAACAGGATTCCTCTGCGTTTTCAGTTCAGTTCACAGGTTTGAGTAATTGCGGGGAACAGAGAAACAAGAAGGTGCAGACACACTGAGCTGTGAGATGTAGGCAGGTGTCAGGCTTCACAACTTCAACTTCCTAACAAGGTGACGATCTCCTTTCGCTGTGTGCAGCATCAAGCTATGACCGCTTAAAGGATGATGCAGAAAGCCCAATTACTGTTATTTATATTATTATTATTATTATTATTATTATTAATATATACAGGGGGTCCTCAAGTTACGACGGCCACGTTTTCGTGGTTACGACACATCTCCCATGAACTTCCTTGTTTCGGCTTAAGCGGTTTGCCCCATAAATACGTACAGACTTCGCACGGGAACTAGTTGGTGCCGGCTCTCCAACACCTCCACAGCACAGCTAGGCTACTCTGCGTTGTGTTTACTTATGTGAAATGGACGGCTGGCGGGGGGCCAACTTAGTATCTACCTTACATATGAATGTATGTTCCGACTTACGTCGAAATTCGGTGACGACACATTCTCAGGAACGGATCTCCGTCGTAACACGAGGACCCCCTGTGTTTGACTTCCTTATTAAAATAGCGGTGGTTCAGGTAATGTCTAGGGGCGGACCAGACTTCTCCGACCTATAATATTAAGATGCATTTGCCTTTACCACCAGAATCTACTAATTTGATGTTTACCTTAAAGAAAATATTAACTTAGATGACTATAGGGCTCAGGGTAGGTTCCCCTTAATGTATGTAAACAAAGCAACCAGAACAACGGGGAAGAAAATAAATGTTACTTTAAACCATATATATGTATATATACATCATTTTCAGCTACTTCGCACGGGAACTAGTTGGTGCCGGCTCTCCAACACCTCCACAGCACAGCTAGGCTACTCTGCGTTGTGTTTACTGATGTGAAATGGACGGCTGGTGGGGGGCCAACTTAGTATCTACCTTACATATGAATGTATGTTCCGACTTACGTCGAAATTCGGTTACGACACATTCTCAGGAACGGATCTCCGTCGTAACACGAGGACCCCCTGTGTTTGACTTCCTTATTAAAATAGCGGTGGTTCAGGTAATGTCTACGGGCGGACCAGACTTCTCCGACCTATAATATTAAGATGCATTTGCCTTTACCACCAGAACCTACTAATTTGATGTTTACCTTAAAGAAAATATTAACTTAGATGACTATAGGGCTCAGGGTAGGTTCCCCTTAATGTATGTAAACAAAGCAACCAGGAAAACAGGGAAGAAAATAATGTTACTTTAAACCATGAATCATTTTCAGCTGATGTATATATATATATATATATATATATATACATATATATATATATATATATATGTATATACATGTATGTATATATAAACTGCTGTGTAAAAGTAAATGTGATTGTTCTCACTGTCGTTCTTTAAGTGCTTTGAGTCTGCAGGAATCCACCTGGGTGCTTCGTTCCTTTGAGCAGTCTTGCAGTGCTTGTCAGGCAGATGAAACAGATACAGGCCTGTGCAGAGGGAACGACTGCTCAGGGAGAGATTATCACAGTCCATCACGAGCCCAACGCTGAATGGTTTCCCCACTTGCTTTGTGCCAAGTGGCCCACTGTTTGTTTGGGGGGGGGGGGGGGGAAGTGAAGTTGTGAAGTGAAGCACCAACTAAGGAGACAGACCGCTCTGTGGGTTGCAAAGAAATCTGCAAGATTATGGCAAGTGATCATGTAAACACATCAGAGAGAAGCAACAGTGAGGAACGACAAATGAGTGGTAAGAAACTGCATACTACATGATCTACCTCAAGGTTTAGCGTGGGAGCATAAAGAATAGCAACAAAACAAAAAAAAAACAAAATATCATCAACTTTGAATTATGCGTTTCTGGCATTATCTCATCTACGCCGTGACTTCACTGCAAACTCTCCAGGGAGAAACGGAGGAGGAGGAATAAACAAAGAGACGTTGGCAGGGTGCTTGTTTAGGACGCTACTTCATGTTCGGCTGAGAACACAGTCAGACAAACTGATCTCAAACCTGCGTTTAGAGACAGAGACGCTGATCTGAAACACTTTAAACATGCCGTTAAAATCTCGTGCATGGGCCCAAACATCTGAGCTCCTGGTTGTCAGAGTTCACTTACAGTGGCTGTCGACACGCCAGCTGTAACAAAAGACTGAACTGTTCCTCTGAACAGAGAACTGAGGGAGAACTGTCTCAGCTGTACACCCAGTGTGGGCAGAAGACACAAGCACATACACATACACACAAACAGGTGAACACAGGGTTATTGTAACCAGGCACCTGCCAGGCCTCTTCCATGTCCACCCAGCACAGAACCCCATCCCAAAATAGCTGTGTGTGAGTGTGTATGTGTATTTTCCTTGAGCATTCCCATGGTGTTTGTCTGAGCTCTGAAATATATCATTTTCCATTTTGGGCTCCAAAGGTCCCCAAAACGTCTTATAAAAACACACACACACAGAAAAAGGAGGGCATCCCAGGTGCTGGTGTGATGTGTCACTCTGTCAACGGCTCTGTAACTATAACCTGTGGGAAGGTATTACAGTTTCAGCCAAAAGGAATGAGTGGGCCTCCACAGCACCTTTGATCACCGTGACAGACTGAAGTCGGAAGCTGGAAGATGCTGAGCTGAAGGTAAGAGAGATGTTCTCCAGCACAAGTCGGCTGCCACGTGTCGACCCACAACAAAGAAATGATATTGTCAATACTAAACAAACAGACAGTCACCTCCACATCATACAGTAATAAGCCAGGAATGTAGTGGCTGGAGAGGAAGCGTGGAGTGCGCAGTAGTGAAGCTGAAGCGTACACAGATGAGACCAGGCAGTGTAACTAACCTTAAGTCTGTTTGCCTTCATGATTCACATGTTGACACATTGTCCCTCAGTGTCTACATCCTTACAAACACTGCTCATGGCCTCTTAGACTGGTGCAATCAATGAGTTAAGTGAATAGTAATTACTGAAACAGGCATCCTGGTGCAAATCTTTAAAAAGCTCCGCAATCAAACCCTAATTAGATTTCCTACCAGTGCCCTCCGGTTTTTGTGGAGCTGATGAACAGTTGTGTTGTGAAAGCCACAAAATGTAAACAGAGCTAATGAAGCGAGATAAGATGAGAGCGTCGATGAGCGGATGGAGCCTCTTCGCAGTGACGTCCTCTTAATGCACGCTGATTGGAAATCCGACTTCGGACCAAGACAATGAAGCACGGAGAGGCGCAGGGAAGTGAGCGGAAAACAAAAGGAGGATGACAGAGAGCAAACAGATCAGGGTTTACTTGAGCAGGAGCTTCTTCAAAACTCAACACTGACACTGGTGCTCAGTGGCAGATGGCTTACCCATATCCCGCATGCTAACTCAGCAGGTGCTGTCACTTCAACTGCCACTAGCCTGACCTCTCATTATCAATTTACATGTCTAAGCACAGTGGGTGCAAACATAATAATAATAATAATAATAATAATAATAATAATAATAATAATAATAATAATAATAATAATAATAATGATCTTCACTTGCGGTTTCTATAAAAAAGTAAATATTGCAATAAATACAGATACTGCACTCTCAAACGAGACACTTTGATTTCTAACAACGCTCATATGAGTTTGCACCTTGTGGCCAATTACAGATAAACTGGCACATCCACTTTCACCCATTTATAGATCGAAGGCACTGCAGCTATTTATACCTCTGCGTGAAAAAAAGCAGGGACCGTTTTCACACGCCGCCAACTGGAACTGTGCCTTTCATTAGGGTAATCTATTTACAGACAAGTAGGGGAGAGGCAGAGGCGCAGGGAATGATGAGCTCTGATTAAATCTTTCAATGAAAATGTTCGTGGCTCTGTTTGTTATGTCATCACAGCACACTGCCAGGCTACCTTTTTTTTTTTTAGCAGAATGGGGGCGATTCAGTTTGCTGACCGTGACCACGGTTCAATATCGCCGTTTGTTAGAGGGCTATCTATGTGACTCAGCTGGCGTCAATCACAAGTGTGGTGTTAAATGAGCAGGTCAGCAGACTGTGACCCGCACCATCTGTGTGTGCCAATGGCAATTAGGCTTATGAGCACGTCATTTTAGCACAGACAATATCGATAAAATCAAAAATACACCAAAAAGTAGCAAAATAAACATAAATATTTTAATGTATAAGTCATAAGATCTTTGATATAAGAGCGGTATCATTTTTCTATCCACTGACCTCTCTGGGTCTCACTGGATGAAAGAGGAATCATCACCCACTCAAAAGCCACAGAGCCTCTTTACCTCTGTTAGCAGCAGTAATTGCAGGGACCGCTGTTATGATCTCATTTACTGAAACCGCCTTTTGCGTTTCATGTAGGTGGAACTGACAGGGTGTGGCGAGACACGCTATACCTGCATGCACCAGTAAACGCAGCTGAGGGCCCCCAATCGGCTTATCCAGTAAATACCAGTTAACTGAGCAGCGGACCGTTCACCTGTAGTGCACTTTGAAAAAAAAAAGAAAAAAAAAAACAGCAACACCGAGGCAATGCCAGCTGTGCCGTGCACAGGACGGTGAGGCAAAGACGGGACTGCCAGACAAAACAGCTTTGAAATAACGACCTTCCTTTTCTCACAGCCGTGGCCTGCTGAATGTCTGACTACCAGGTTCACTGGGAAGCACAACAGGAACTGTGGGAAACATGAGCACCACCGGGAACAGGTGGCCTCCCCGCCACTGAACGTCTGCTTGTTTCAATTAATGACATTAGCTGGGCTATTTTAACACCAGACCTCAGCGTCATTACTTTAGGTCAGATGTTCCAAAAAGACTCTTATTTTGGCAGATAGAGGGCGGCGTTTGGGGATCAGAGCTCACAGACAGAAGCATTTCATGCCACCGAGCAAGAAATTAAGGGGCGGGGCGGGGGGGGGGTTACTTTCAGGGGAAAGTATGCAGCCATGTGAAAGTGTTTAATCACTAAGCTGCTGTGGGCGCGTGTGTGGGGCCATTCAACACGCCACTGAGAGCAGGCTGTTATGACCCCTGTTGGCATCTGGGGTCATACATATCTATTATACAAACGAGGAAATGGTACTGTTCTCTGGCATGTGTAGTAGAGTCATCTGAGTATGAAAAATAAATACAAGTGCTCATACCTCACATACTGTATGCAGTGTAGTGTTTGTACAGATCCGGCTTCAGTGTTTTTTCTTCTAGCAGCCAGGTTTCCAGTCTGTTCAACTGGGGACTTCCACTGTCAGGCTTTACGAGCAGTGGGATCTTCCCAGTCATTTGGATCCACCACTTTGTGGATCTACGCTGTAGGTTTACTCTCCAGACCAATTAAAGATAATTTGAAGACAGGAGCATTTTAGATTTCTGTTTTCTGTTTTTTTTTTTTGTACCTGTAAGGATGAGAAGCAAAGTTTCTTCTCCGCCAGTCATTGGGGAGAATTCATCATCATCACGTGTGCGTGTGTGTGTTTAACTGACAAAATAGTGCCTGGGACACTTTGATAATGAGAGAAAGAGCGAGCGAGCGCGCGAGAGAGAGAGAGAGGGAGCGCAGCAGCTGCCGTCTTCCTAACATCATCCCCTCTGCTTCATCCCTCGTCAGCTCTGTCTATGTTGAGTCCTCATGTTTGTTGCAGGCGATCGGGAACATGAATCAGAGCATTCTGAGGTTTGCTCTCTTACTTCCTGCATGCTGGGGAGGAAAGCTCTTATACAGCAACTAAATCCTCTCGGGGGACGAGAGAGGGGAGTGAAGGGGAAGGCGAACAGAGCAACGCAGCACTTTGATACCAGTGGTCTAAAACCCAGAAACTGATAGCTGTATGTACCAGCACATGGGAGCCGGTAAATACGATATGAGGGGAAGGTTTGGTCCACAGCCCAAACTGCTGAGACCTAACTGTTTGTGGATGGTCAGGGCAGAACCTTGACCTCAGACAGACCTCGTCATAACACCAGCCCTCTCAGGTGAGCATGAGAGCGTGCTGCGTTCGTGTCCTGGGACCAGGCTCACAGGCATATAACAATAGCCAACCCTCGCCAACCCAATACAAACCCCCAACCTCCCATATCTGCCTTCTCATGAGATTGGGAAAACAAACTATACAATAACACTGGGTTAACGTGCATGGATGCACTTCATTGCGTTTATCTTTTTGTTTGGCGAGCAAAAGTCGTTTCGTTAGACATCATTTATCTTCTCTTCCACATGCAAGTCTGGTTTGAAAACCCGGTCCTTTCCTGCTCCTCCAGGCCCATCATTCCTCTTCTTGAGTCGCTCCACAGAAGCCGGGGGTTTCCAAGGTCAGCGCCCTGACAAATGGAGCAACTCATTGTGAGGAGGAACGAGAGAGCGAGGATGAAAAGAGTGAAAGGACATTTGTTGCTGCCAGACTGAGCAGCGTCCCTACCATGTGGACAACCCAGGTTTTTTTAGAGACCCGCATCCACTTGAGGAAACTCAAAGCTGCGCCACACGCACAAAGGCAGTGGACTGAGAGGCCCATTTAATGCCTGTCCATAGAATATCCTCCATTAATAATACACACACACACACACATGCACCACACCCCGGCTATCATTTCCCATAATCCCATGGGAACTCAGTTTCCCACTGAATGAGTAAGCCCGACATGAACCTCTGACTCAACCCTACACATCAATGCTGACCCATGCATGCACACGCACACACACACAAATCCCTCCCAAGAGAAAGATGGGGGTCCAGGGTGGGCAGGTGCTGCAGCAGCCCCACAGAGTGAATTTGTATGTGTAAGTGCATGCTCGCATGTGTGTGTGTGTGTGTGTCGCATGTGTGTGTGTGTGATAGTAGGAGGTCCATTTACCGTCTGTCAGTCCAAGCGGCTGTTTGCATGAATGGCCAGTCTGTGTTTTTCATCTCCTGGGGTTTCTTGGCTGTACCTCTGTGTTGCATTTGTGTGTGTGTGTGTTTCATATGAGATTGGTCTGACAGATCAATGCATCCAGGATTATGTATCACCCTAATAGCATTACTGGGGTCAGCGTCCAGTGTGATCCCACACCGCTGCTCCTTCCTCCCCAGGAGTCTGGTTCGACAAAGCCGCGGCCCAGTTATATGTGACGGCGTGAATGTCACCCAGCAGGCGGGGGGTTTAAAGCTGCGCCAGGCGAGACTCTGATCTAAAAATACATTAATCTAATCAGCCCCATTCACAAACTGGGGCTAAATGAGAGAAGTCTGAGCCATGTCCACCAGCTGAGACGCAGTAAATGTATATCATTTAGCCAAATGAATGTCTGGTCCACTAACTCACCTAAAGCAACATGCAAACTTGAAACAGTTGCAAATGAGCACTTAGAAAAACGGATGTATTCACCAGCATCAAATCTTTTGGGATGCTTCAAGAGGACGGATCAGCCAGTCTGACAAGCATGAACAAGTCTGGTGAAGCCAGCCAACACCGAGGTAACTCATGTCGGGAACTGATACCAATGTGCAGAATGATGATTTAGCCAATGTTAAAGCATAATTACAGTTTCAAGGTCATGAAACGTTTGGAAAAAAAAGGACAGAAATGACACCATTAAGCGTCATTTATTTTGGCATGACACCAAAAGCACTAAATTCTAACACTCTTTTCCAATTAAAACCTCGATCCTGCTCCCCCTGATGCTTAATGGTACACTTCATCTAAATCTTTCCTAAATCCTCCCCGTGTTTCATGACCTTTATTTGGGGAAACTGCAGAGCTTCATCTGTTACACACACTGTATTATTTGCTAACAGAGACAAAGACAGGGGTCAGCCACAGGTCACACACACACACACACAGAGACAGGCGTCCACGAAGCCAGCAGAGCTCCACAGTGAAACATGCACATGGACTCAGAGGGATTGGAGCCACTTTAGTTTGCAGTACATACCTTGTCAAACAGAGACTTCCATTGCTGAGACAAGAAAAGAGAGAGGGAGAAACAGAAACAGGAAGCAGAGGAGTGAGTGAGATGAAGAGGTGAAGAAGAAGAAAAAAACCAGGAACAGGTGCCATGAAGAGCGCAGCGGAGCACCTGTTTGGAAATGATGAACCCTGGATGAATAGATTTTCTTTTCTTTCTCTTTCTGCCTTAATTGCAGTGGTGCAGTCTCATGCTGTTTGCTCTCTCTGCCTCTGATCATCACGGTCAATGAGCCACAGCAGAAGATAATAAGCAGGCACCAAAGTGTGGATCATTATGTGTGAGGGTTCTCTTGTGGCAGAGTCTGAGGCAGCTAATGGAGGGAGAACTGATGTGTGTGTGTTTCAAGAAATATAATATGAAATATAAACTGGTATTATTATAAAGGTCAGTGGGTTCAAAATGTAAATTTAGATGGCCCCAGTGCATCATGCGATGATAAGGTTCAGGTGTGTGGACTCACCTCCTCCGGAGCCTCTGGAGGAAGGACGTCGGTGCTCTCCAAAACCTCGATCTCCTCGCCCTCCGCGTTGGCCGCCACCGCCGGAGAGGAGTTCACCGGCGCCTCCCGGGTCCCAGGCGTCATCCTCGGGCTGCTCGTCTCCATCCACCCGCCGAGAGCAGCGACTCCGCCTCAGCACCGACTCCACATGCTGTAGTTTATGATCCCACACATGCGTCAGCGAAGACGGCGGCTCAAACCGCGGGTACGCATCCACTAGATGAAGTTGGATCTCTCCTGGACGACTCCCGGGTTTAATACCAACACAAACTCACTCACACCTGGACGACTCCCGGGTTTAACACCAACACAAACTCACTCACAAACTAATGCACTAATCCCCAACGCGTCTCCAAACACTGTCACATCTTCTCAGGCACAGGAGAAGTTGACAGTTTGTAATGAGTGGAGTATGGATGGGTGGTGGTGTCGGGTCCTGTGGGGGCGTCACACCATCCTCCAGCGCGTGCGTCTTTAGCGGTGCGCCGGGTTTGCGGAGGCTGCGCACAAAACTGCGGTCCAACTTTGCGAAGCGGCGGACGCGCACTCACGCGGCGGCTCTGCTCGTGCGGGGGGGTGCGCGGCGGCGGAGCGCAGATGCGTCTGCGAGACAAAATAATGACATCATCATCAATCAATGACAACAGCGCGCGAGGCGGGACGCAGATGTGAAAGCGAGCCGGATGATGATGACGCACAGGGCTCGCGCGGCCGGTGCGAGTCGATCGACAGCCACATGGCGGAGTCAGGAAAGTGCCTGCAAGTGCCCGATTTTTTGGTGCGTCATGATCCCTGGCACAGTGTCTTCTGCCGGACGGCGGCGGAGGCGCAGCGCGGGGACAGGCGTCTACTGTCTCCGCCTCAGAGAGGGGGGTGGGGGGTGGGGGGGGACCACTCGTCTCCACTGGGACTGATGGTGCAGCTCCAGGAGCCTGCGTCCTTATCAGCGACGGCAGAGACGATGAAGGGGGGTGGGGGGTACAGAGATGGAGGGAGAGATGGGGGCAGGAGGAGGAGGTCTGGCCTGCGGTGAGGAGCCTCGAGGAACCCCTGGTCCCTGGATGGACAGCTGGCTGTCTCTGGCTCAGTGGCTCAGTGCTGCTGGGTCCATCCATAGGTCATATGTTCATTTCCTACACCAGTCAGACACACAACAGACACACAACAGACACATGTTAGATACATCACAGGGCTAATGAAGCCGCTCCATGCTTTAATTAGCTCATGTCTGGGTCCTGTCTGTTTGGTTACAATGTTCAGTGCAACATTTGGGTTTTCCATTAATCCCGTTACTTGCATAACTTTCCCATGTTAAGTGAGATCACGGTCCATCCTATGAGTTTACAGTATAACAAAACAAATGACCCAGCATTCACACCGATTAAATACAGCCTACTGTGTGTTGACAGGTTTAAATTTAGGATTGTATTACAGTAGTTTCAAAGAATATTCAAAATGAATTGAAATTGATTGGCAAATTAAACTGAAATCTCCTGTATAACACTGAATACTTTTTGGAAACTAACACTCAAAGTTTCTAGCTCTATATACTGTGAAGCTCCTGTGTCTATATCATGTATAAAAGTCACCCCTTCCACCTGAGTGTTTGCTAACAGGTAATTAATTAAATTGTCTTTATGTGGTGGTAGAAACTACAAATGAACAGTTCTCATCAATCACCGTCCTCCAGTTTTGTGCATATTTTCACATCACTGATCAACACTCACAAACAAACAGCTGAGGATCCCATTAAATGGACATTTGGTAAATAGCAGAGATGTTCATTGAGAAGATACTGGATGCTGAGGGGTGAAGTCACAATGTTCCTCAAAACTGACTTTCACAAATTGTGAAATTGCTGGCTCTAAAATCTCAGAGAGGAGGGAGCGGCCAGGCTTGTAAATTCCAGGCTGTTCTGGGGAATTAACACCTCCCCCTCCAGGTCTATTGCTACAATGACCAAAATAACGGGGCCTCGTTTCAGACAACCGCTACCTATTACCTCAAAAGACATCAAAGGAACATAATAGGTGGGTGGAAGTGGTGTTAGAGGAGAAATTGTATGTTGGTATGGTCTGAAGTGTATAGTTTGATCAGCATCCCTCCAGTGATACTCCCTCTGGTACAGTATGTGGTAGGATTGCCATGGAAACAATATGGCCAGTTGATATTTTTAACCTTGGGGGCTTTGACTGACTCCTACAGAGTCATGTTGGGTCAAATCAGAGTCTGGTTTGTTGTCACAATAAAAACCACTGGGCAATTGTCTAATCAGAGGTCAGAGGTCAACCAGCAGCTGATGGCTCAACGGATCCACAAATGAACAGGGTGCATTTGAACACTGTGAATAACAATTTATAAATAATACTGTGTCATGGAAGCTTAACATTCAGCACCATTTGTTTTGGGGTGGGTGGGGGGTAGAATTAATTATTGTGCCAATTAACTATGGAAAATCAATCAATAAATCAACAATTACAATCTCCCTAGGGCAGAGCTCTCATATTACCATATAAGGGGTGGAGGGAATTATTGTCTCATTAGCTCCGAGCACCATGAGAATTTAAATTAAAAGCAGCTAATTGGACAGAATAAGCTTTGACGTGACTTGCTATCGCAAATCATGTGCTAACCCGACTTGAAGGGCTGCAAAATGAGAGGCAGAGAGGGATGACAGGAGCTAATGAGGGAGAACAGTGTGAACAAAAACAGGAGACAGACTGGAAAGATATGCAGCAAGAAAAACTCAGCCGCTCCTGTGTGAAATCTCAGCTCATGTATAAATTAACAGCCAGTGAGTGTAGGTTTCTCTCCACAGGTGGTTCTCTCTGTAAGCGGTTTGCACCAGTTGTTTCCAGTTTCTGTCCTGTGCAACTTAACTCCGCTGACCATAACTGATGATGGTTTCCCCCATGTGTTCACTAAAACTCATTTTAATTTGTGTTTCACACTGTCAGTTTACCATAGAATAATATATTATTATTCTTATTAAACAATCACATTATTATATACCATACAAAAAACAATATAAATTATCATATATACACACACACACACACGCGCACACATATTTAGTTTTTCAGCCATGCATCCAGTACTTTAGCTTATTTTATCAAATCATTGATTAGTAATTTACTGATTCATTTACTACATTTGGGTACTTCTTATTTTGTTTTCGTGACTCAGTTCATCTCTTAATAAACCCTGTCCTTAAAACCATAAAATGCAGCCAGTTTTGTTGGCCAGAGGTGACATATTAAGCAATACTGCCCTCTTGTGCCGTTGTAAATCTTGTTCCCATATCATTACATGCTTGTTCTAACAAAAAAGTGGACAATGTGGAAGTTTTCTTGTGTGGTATTCTATCAAATAAGAAAATATAAATAATTGTCAAATGATATCTTTTCTACTTCAGGTTCATTACCAGTTAGTGGAACATTCAATTAGATGAGCTACAGCAAAATAAAAATCAAATCTATTGGTTAAAAGAATAAATGCCATCAGAACAGATGCAATAGACATTTATTGTAAACGTTTGGTGTGGTAGAGCTAAGTAAACATATCAAACCCAACTTTGTGACAAGCGCCTACAGATACATGGAACTGAACATCTGTGGCCACATCACAGCATCAGCTGAGTGTCTCAGCCATAATCCAATGACCATCAAACATTACTCAAGACTCAACTATCTTCGGTTTAAGATTCTTTTTGGGAGCCTTAAGTGTGATCTGAAGCTGGCAAACAAGAGAAGTTGGCATGGCCGCTTTTGTAAAAGAAGTTTTAGAAATACTGGAGCGTGGTTGGAAGTTCTGACACATGCAAACACAAAATGTACAAGTCAGCTGTATAGATATATTCAATATGTTAGCATACACACGTGCACTCACGCAGAAATAAAGTGAGAGAAAAAGAGTGAAGGAGAGAGAGACAGAGCACCACTTATATGAATGAAACACAAACATATGTTTCATCAATGTGATCTAGGTAATAACGCAAGTCAGACATTGTTCTTTTGAACAAACAAACAAATGTACAATATATTATTTTGTTTGCACATCATTTACAAAGTGTTCACTCTGATAAATGCGTCTGCTCTATTGCATACATTTCACATTGTTATCACCGTAACAACGGACACCATTCTGGTCATTTCAATCCACAAGCAACCAAAAAAATAGCTCTGACTAACAAAGGCTCATCAGCAGCTTCTACTTTTTATATAAATATAAATTGTTACTTTGCAAATATACTATTAAGCAACGTACTAGTTTTGATACAAAGATAAATATTTTTCTCAATTATTCCCAGTAAGAGAAAATTGCAGTGGCATGAAAAAAAATCTCACTTTCTCACCTTGCACATTCACTTCCAGCAAACTAAATATATTTGTTTCTATTAAATTATGAAACCACAACATATTTTCCTTAATGATCAATTTACTTTATGAGAATGGGGAAAAAAAACATGTTGCGAGTGCAACACAAATGCTGTGTATGGGTAAAGAAGGTTGGATCCAGGTGCACAAAGATCACCGCTGTTTTAGCAGTACTCTGTACACAGTTAAGCCCAGCACTGCAAACACTGTGGCCCCAATGCTCGCTCTGAGCCAGAAAGTCGTACTCTTCAGGTCTGCTTGGCTTACATGTCTGTTAACAGAGACAGACAGAAGAGATAAATACAAGGAGTGAGTGAAGGGAGAAGCAGTAAAAGAAAAGCACGAAAGAGCTGAGTTGAATGATCACATTACTGTAACCACTATTTGTTACTATTATAATAATAGTATAATTATCAACTTCGTAACTATTTTAATTGATCGTTTAATTTTTAACTAAAGCCTTGAACATGAATAGACGGTTCAAGAGTGAGAGGTGTTCCTATGAAACAACACGTAAATGTAAATATTGAAAAGTATGGATGAACTGACAAAAGAATGGCGACGCAGCCTCTAAATGTGAAGAGGCTAAAGTAAGAGTAGCTCATGTAGGTTATAGCTATGACATATGACAGCAAGACTGGGGATCTGAGATAAGACGGCTGAGGGAGACAGACGCAGGCAAAGAAAAAAAAACAATTAACGGGACCGAAATCAAACACAAAAACAATGAGTACAATCCTGACACAAGCAAACTCAAGCGTCAGAAAGCTGAAAATGAAAGAGGACTCTGACAACATGAAGAGATTTAAAGATTTCCCACTCTCTGCACACAGTAATACTACAAACATACTTGTCTGCAAGTGTCACTTCCACAGGGGTGTCATTACTTTTCCACAATTTGTTGAACCTAAAGCAAAAGCATCAATCCAGTGCCTCAAAACCAACAACTTAAGCAAAATGGCAGAATGAAAAAGAAGAGGTGACTGACAGAAGAAAGCAAAGAGGATGACGGTTAAATGTCACAAAGACGAGGACCTTCTCAGTACGACAGCGTAGAGTTTGGCCTTGACCGTCTGCAGCAGCTCAGAGTTGAGGAAGTTCTGACACAAGCAGAAGGTGCACCGGTTACAAGTGCACATGCAGCGCAGCCGAGCGTGGCTGAGGAGAGATGCAGGAAAGACACGACCACACACGAAGGGTATTGAACACATACCGCAGGAAATGGTACACACACAAGACACACATGGGGGAAGAGAAAAAGTTAGGAGTTCAACGAATCCACCTAAGTCATATCCACACAGACAAGTTCAAATGTATCACCTGTGGATATATTCAGGAGAACGAGAGAAACACAATTTTTTCCCCCTTAACTTACGAAACCAAAGTAGTTAAGCAAGAAAGTGAATAAGTGAATATAAATGAGAAAAAAACTGTCTTGTCAGAACTACTACACTGATGCAATAGTGTAACAACAATCAATTCAGTCATCTCATCTGAATTTGCCAAAACTTCACCCACAAAAACTGCTGCTTCATGACATTACTGAATCTGAACATATAGTTAGATTTACTGGTTTAATGACAGTGCAAGTCACCGTGGCAACAGACTGAAACCACAGAGGGCATGAAAAGCAGACTGAGAAACATGTGTCAGATACTGTGATGTAAACTGGACTTGAATGACACTGTAAACATACTGAATGGCACGTGACTGTATCTAAGGCTCTGTATACGTACGGGTACATGGCCATGGTGGTCAATTTAGTGTAGATGTCTTTGCTGGGTGCTGCTGCTGTGTTACAGGTGAATGACTGAGGAGGCGGCATCTTGTGCCTCCTGCAGAACTCCAGAGGACTGCAGCCATACATCTGCTTGACCTCAGGCAGATCCGACTTTGCGGCGATCATCATACATGGTATCTTGCTGTCCATGAAGTATTGCTGATGGTGAAAGGGGGGTGGGTGCGGGGAATGACTTTGTTTAAAATGACTAAATGAGTAAATACTGTCATGTCACTTGTTTTTGACATGATGCATTCACAGTTTTACCTTGAAAACTCTGGCACAGTACTCAAAGGAGTAAGGGTTGCTGACATCGTAGACCAGGCACACAATGTCACAGGCCATGTCAGCATCAGACAGGTAGTCGAAGTCAGGGAACACTTCATGAAGCTGGTGAGGAGAAGACAGGTCCAATGTAAAAAGCTACACATGACTGTTTGTAATTCTGAATATACCAAGTGAATTTTTTTTTTAATCACGAGCAGAGATTTATTCAGACAGAAATCATAAGAGCCAAAATTGCTAGATTGATTTGAGGGTTCGGAAACTCACAAGAAGGTATTTCTCCTGGCCGTAAACATATGTAGTGCTGATGGCATAGTAGGATCTGTGTTCTTCTTTAATTATTTGTTGGCGCTGCAAGGAAGAAATGTCACATGAGATAACAACATGACGCAACTGTGGTTTGGTTTAAGGCAAGTAAAGGAAAAACCAGTGTACTGGTCTCTGCTGATACAAACCCACATGTACATGAAAGACAAATTAGTTTTTTGACATTGTGAACAAAACCATACACATAACTGACCTGAGGAATGTGCCTTATACATTATTATGTATACTCATACATGATAATGTAATAGCAGTAGTAAAGATAAGACATCAGCAAACAAACTAATCATCCTACATCCAGACAGTAGTAGGACATCTTTGACAGCAAAATATGCAAAAAAAAAAAAGGTTCATGTTTATTACTGTTTCTCTTTGCTTTACCATGAGGTTTCTACCCAGAAAAGCTTGGAGGAAACCACTCTTGCCACTGCCAATGTCTCCAAAGACATTACAGCGGAAGACGCTGCGCTGGGTCTGCTTCTTCTGTAGGTCAATCTTCTTATCTCTGGTCACTGCAGGGGGGCAAATCACACATGGGCATTCTGTACACAACACAGGCCTGTCTGCAGTCAGTCAGCAACAACAGCTTAAGCTCTTAACTACAAGGAGAAGGTAACCTAGTTCTTAATAAATAAATAAATAAATAATAAATAATCTGTCTGTCTGTCTGTCTACCAACAACAGATGAGTTATATGATGCACCATGCTTCGTAACTGGGTCTGATTTTTCTCCATAAAGGCATAGTTGTAATATTGAAATCAACATTATATGGATCTATAGCTCATCGTGTAGATAAACAGAAGCTTATAGAGAAGATAAATTGTTACAATACCAGTGATTCCAGATGCCTGGGACTCCTGCTCAGCAATTATTGAGTAACCAAGATAACCCAAATACTCCAGGCATCGCTGGACGTCCAGATAAGTTGTTAGCCTAGACAATGGAAATGGAAATCCGTCAACTTTCCAAAAACATATTCTTGAGTCTACCAAGTCTGCCCAAGTCTACATTTCTTATATTCCATATATATTTGCTTTAAATTAAACGAATAGGCCACTTACGTCCACTGGGAAAGATATCCCTGGTACGTGATCCAGCCTTGGTCATTAGTGCAAACTGTGTTATTGACATCAGGACCCCAGGGCATGTAGGGAAAGACATCAAACAGGTCCCTCAGCTCCTCTGGTGACAAGGCACAGTCACGGTCCTGATAGAAAAAAAAAAGACTATTATTCAGGAAGGTAATGTATGGCAGCATGTGGGAATAACGCTGCGGGGAGGAAATATTTCAGGTGGGATTACAAGTGTGAATGGTAACAAACTAATAATAGATTACGGGAAAATACTTCACTTTGTTTGCTGGTAGTCAATCTCTACCTGAGAAAAACTAAACACACGATACCCCACAGCACACACAGCACAGATGGACATTAATCACTATGACAGAAAGCAGATCTTGGCACAGGCTACCGCCTATACTCTTTGACTAAGCTAATGCTCCTGTGAATTCTTCCTCCATGGCACCGAGTTACATCACGCCTCAGCAGGTGGGCAGCTTTAACTAAGTGCTTCTCCCAGGAAGAGGCCATTGTAAATAAAGAACCAGACTTACAGGATTGTACCTTGTCATGTTTGTCAAAGACGCTCTGGAGGAAGAGGTAGGCATTGTGGTTGAGCTCCGTGGTGCAGTCTGAAGGAATTTTCAATCTAGAGAGAATTAGAAGATTGACAATTCACACATAATTTCACTAAAGAGATAAAAAATAGACCAACAATTCAGTCGCACTAACAAACATGGTTAAGTCAGAGCTCTTCAGTAGACACAGATATAAGCATATAGATAAACATACTTCACATATACACATATATATACTCACGGTGGGAAGAGGTAGTCCTGATTTAACTCCAGGTCATCATCATACCCGAACCTCCTCAGCACCGTCCAGGTTGTCTCATGGCGACCTCGCTGAATGAATAGTGTGTGGAGGAACAGGAACCCTGAAGTGCAAAGACACAGAAACACAACAACAGTCAGAAATAATGCAACAAACAGCATCGTACTTGCATGGAAAGCAAGTCCATCTGTTCATACCTTTCAGAGTAAGTCCATTATCACACACTCCATCGCTTAAATTCTTCTTCACCACGTTTTTTACGTCCTCTAAAGCCTGAGGCTCTAGTGGGGTGTTGAAGCATGTCCGCTACGAGCAGTCAAACAGAAACATCACTGTAAGTCACAACTAGTGAAAAGATCAAGATCGTTGTTACAAAAGGCTGACTTGCAAATTGTTAACTCACAACACTGATAACCTTGGACATTGCAATATTCATCAGCTGATTTACCTGAAAAAAGTTGAGCTCATTATCATTAAGAATCCCGTCGTTGTCTAAGTCCGACACTTTGAAGATTCGAGTGAGAGCTTTGACACAGAGCAGCTTCATCTGGAGATAAATGTGGCGAATCGAGTTACTTCAACTAAATAATTTCAACCTCCATGTTCTGCCAAAATTCAGTTTTTAGAAAGAATTGTGGATTTACGACAACCAAAACATGTGAATATTTTGCTATAGAATTCAGATGGCTCTTACGTCTTTTATCTCTGGACAGTATAGGGGACCGGTGGGGTGCAGAACTGCTTTCTGAGCATAGTAGAAGAGCTCTGAGATGTTCTTCAGGTTTTTCGCTGAACACTACAGACGACAAGAAAGGAAGAAGGGATTTGGTTGTACATATATGAATATGGATTTTCAGTTCTTGAGTATTACAGACTGCAGATGCCTTTCAAACTCAAATCTGTGGTACGACTTGTTGTGAACAAGTGTCAAGTGTCTTTATTGCTAACGGCATCCCAGCAACTGTTGTTTACCTACTTACCTGTGTGCTTGTCTGTGCTTACTCCGAGTGTATGTGTTTGTGTGTGTGTGTGTGTGTTTGAGAGAGAGAAAGAGAGCGCTAAGTCGTGGCCAGACAGGTATTAACACATAGGATCCTTCTAAGTAAATTGCCTGGTCTAATAAAGTACACTGTGACAGAGTGCTCACACATTATTCAACATACATGTTTCTTCCCCTCATCATGTTTTAGGCAATAAAAAACAATAATGATTCCCCTTTGTGTTTTTGTCTCATGCAATGTGTTTCTTTCTGTCATTTGAACCAGTAGCATTTCTTACAATAAACTTAAGTGTATTTATTGGATAAAACAAATGCTAATGCAATGTTCCACACTCCTGAACTTAACTCATCATTTTATGCTTTTCACAGCAAGTGTAGAACAAAGTGATCAGACTCTCACCTCAACACAAGTCTCTATCTCACTGTACTGATTCATTATGGGCAGTACGGTCTCCATGCTGCTGTGTTCCACCAGGTCCGATTTGTTCCCCACCAGGATCAGAGGAACCCTGGACACACACCCACACCACTGCATTAAGACTAATAAATGAAGCCAGCTGTAAATTAAACAAATTTTTAAAAAAGAGAGAAGTCCCTTGTGATAACGCCCTTCTGATAATAGCAGTGACTCATTTCACAGTGAATGCCACGGTTGGTGAAGGCTGAGCCTGCTCATGTGAAATGTGGCACTTCCACTGCTGGTCCCAGCTCACAGTGAAGCTATTGTGAGATATTTCCACTCTGTGATGCACTGGTGGAAAATTGTATTTGATGCCCTCTTGTTACAGAAAATAGTGCTTTACTTCCCTTTGAGTAGTGCATTTGGGAACTGGCTGTGCTCTGATCCTCTGCCGCCCCATTTCATTAGTCAGAAACTGCCGTGTCATACAAAACTGCATGCACTATTTTTATACAAGTTATCACCTGCTGTCCTTGTCCGTGTTCTCTATAATGAGAGGGATCCAGTGGCTGGTCACCTGCCCACATGGACACATGGAGAAACATAAAGGTTTCAGAGACAACTTCTACTCATGTTAAGTTAGACTGTTTAACTGCAATGCAAACTTATGATGGAAATGCTAGCAACATAGGTTACCCACCTTTTCTATGGACTTCTTGTTGTTGACAGAGTAGACAATGCAAATCACATTTGCCTATGTGTGTGTGAGAGAGAGAGGGAGAGACAGAAACAGAGAAAGAGACAGAGACAGAGAGTGAGAGACAAACACATATGTGCAATGGGCTTTTACCTGAACTAATCTCCTCTCTCAACATGTCACAAAAATGCATATTGCACTGGCTAACCTTGGAAATCTCTTGAAACAGCTGCTCATCTGTCTGCTCCGCCTCTGTTTGAAAAGCAAATATAAATTGACGGTTAAAACCTGGAAAAGGTTACAAGAGTACACAAAAACACTTATACGGATGTTTATGTTTTGGATACGCATTGGATACTAAAATTTTGTGGAACATTGCAACGGACGTGAAACAAAATTATCTAAAAACTGCAGAGAATAATTAAGCAATTGTGGCGTTGAACTACCTGAATAGTCCACAATGTGTGTGGGAACTCTCTCTGGTGTGACATCTGCAGGAATGGTGATTTCCTCAGCTCGGTAGGGCACCTGGGATGGACACAAGTCATACACCAGTCATAAGTCATACACCACATTTTTAAAATTGGAAAAACACTGTTAAATTAAAGGTGTTAAACCGCAAAAAGGCAGATACCAAATCTAAGTAAAGGGATCATAAAGACTATTAATATTTAAGTTTCTCCATACCACATCTGGAAACTCCTCGCTGACCAGGGACATGATGAGGGACGTCTTCCCCACCTTGGCTGTGGACGGAAAAAGAGCCAAGAGGAGAATAATCATGTCGGTTCACTAAATCATCGTAATTCATGAAAATGTTATCACTGTGGTGACATCACAAAAGCGTAATCGGCATGGCTCATGATATATACAATTAAAACAGCTGGTTTGTGAATGACCTGCAACAACATTTCCATCCCAACTGATTTGCTGTTTGCTGAAAATTTATAAAAAAACAAATCACATATAAAAACAGTTAATCCTCCTGTGCAGATGTGACAAACATAACATTTAAAAGATATGTATATATGAGCAGCAAGACTGTAAAATAAAACATCCTGTTTGTGCAGCACTTCCTTTCATTTGATGATATTACAACAAATAACTAAACAGATGAAGATATTCACGAGACCTATATTTGTTCAGTGGTTTCAATGTTCAGGTCAGGAAATAACAATCATTAACAGTCACGATGGATTCAGAGAAAAGACTAAACAGTATTCTCTCTTATACGTTGAACCATTATCTTAATTAACATAAAACTGAAGGGACACACCATCATCATAAGACACTGGTCTGATTGTCTGTATCACGTGTCCTGCTGGTAGCATCAGTGCACAGTGACAGTGTTGACTAAACACTGTCCGGAACCATTGGACATGACCACTTTACTTACGCTCTCCCACTAATAATATCCTCACGTCCTTGCGCATCCTGTCCAGCGTCAGCAGGCGACTCGGTGAACCGGTTAGTGTGAAACATTGATGCTCTGGTCTGGATGGAGGAGACAGAGGGCGGCTCTGCTCGGCCTGGCTCGCTTTGCTAGCGGCTACGTTCGCATGTTAGCCCTGTTTAACGCTGGTTCAAAACAGACAGTGCAGTGAAACAGATCTGTACGAACCGTCAGGTACCCGGGATGACAACACGGTTTGTGTCTTTATGCGTATACAGCTTGTTAGTCTGCTCACGGTTCACACTCACACCGCAATCCTCCACACAGTGTTAGTGTTTACGGCTGCAGTAACGGGAGCTAGCAAGCGTGTCACTCCGCCACGCCCCTTAGGTTCCGCTGACCTCGAGCAAAGATCGTATATTGAGAACATAGTTCCTTAAAAAGCTAACAATTCCCGCACTTAATTGAACAATATTTTAATGGTAATGATAACGGGGACAAGTGCTGCTTATAATGTAGACAGACAGCTTCATGTTTTAGTTTAGTTTAGTTTTTTTTAGAATTTATCATGAGCTATGTCGTTTAACCAGATGATGTTTCTGGTTCCTGGAGAGTGGCGCAGAGTAAGACATCTCTACGTTTTGTCTCAGCTCGCCAGTACGTTTTTCAACTGTGCCCCCTACAGGAAAGACAATATACAGCAAGTTCAGGGCTGCTTGCTGAGCTCTGTAATGAATAGCTTCTATAGATTATGAAATTTCACCATTGTATTAA
Source organism: Trinectes maculatus (assembly GCA_016785345.1). NCBI lineage: Eukaryota > Metazoa > Chordata > Actinopteri > Pleuronectiformes > Achiridae > Trinectes > Trinectes maculatus. The sequence continues at coordinate 64,281 of JAFBJQ010001300.1, forward strand.
TTGTTGTATCAACAAAAATGTAATTACAGAAATGCTTCAATAAAATACTTTAATTCGCTCAACTACTGCTACTATTAGTACTGCTACTGTTGGAGCAGGTCTGATATACGAACATACGAAATGTAGGAATCAGTTGAATTATACAACACGTGGAATTGTCGTTATTTGCTAAATACACAGCTAAAAGCAAGTTTTGCTAAAAAAAACAACATACAAAATAAGTACAAATAATAGCACATCGTATGTATAGTCTACAGTCCCCATTTTAAATAAATACAATATTTACTCCCGTGTGTTCATGTTGTTACGGATCATCGTTATCAGTCGCGAATAAAGCTATTACATAGCCACAATTTCGCCTACAACAGAGACGCTATGCAAATACAAAAAGCTAAGATGATCCTTGAGCCTACAACTCCTCGTTAGTATAGTGGTAAGTATCCCCGCCTGTCACGCGGGAGACCGGGGTTCGATTCCCCGACGGGGAGAAACAACTTTTTATACCAGATAGCGACAGAAACCGAGTGTTTGTTTTCTATTTCAACACGGATTTGCAGAATGGCGAATGCAAACATATAACACAATACTATTGAACATCAGCACACCAGCAGGTTCCTCTTATTTCCCCCTTCGTAAATTCGCTTCATCTATAACAAAAGACAGAGAGAGAGAGAGAGAGAGAGAAGGAGTTAGGACTCACTGACAGAATGCAATTCAGCATGGTTTGATAATCATCTGCAGAACACAGGGAGACAATAGCTGCACTGCATACTGGCTGTGAAAACAAACAGCATCGTACTTGCATAGTCTTCTGGGGTCATGGGCTGGGAGATGACCTTTCGAAGAGCCTCCAGCCACTCTGTCTGCTCCTGCTCCTGCTCACACATAAACACAAACTGCCTGCCCGGGGTCTGCAGGGTGATGGCGCAGTGCCACCTGCCTCCCTTCACGCTCCTGCCGCTGCTCTCCGAGACAGAGTAGCTGTGGCTCTCTGTGCCAATGAAGACAGCACCCAGCTCTCTAGCATCCTAACAGTGTAAACAAACAGTACAGGGAAGTTCTTTGTTCTTAGAGGGGGAAAACCGATGCTTTCATTTCCTACAATATGTGTAGTTTCAGATTTGCATATGAATATAAACATAATATTTTCCTGGAAAATCACATCTGCAGCCAAAATAACGCTTGTGTTTTTGAAGGTTATGAAATAATTCTTACTTTACACACTTAATGATAAATGATGTATATATAAATGATGTCATTTGATCTGTTATTTACCAGTGGAGTTTTAAAATACAGAAGCTTTCTGTCCATTGAGCACAGTGTGAACCACCTTTTCTTAAAGGGCTCGCGATGCTGAAAACACACAGAAGAAATGACACAGAGAAAGAGGGGGGAGGGACAGGGAGAGAAATTCAGAAATAATTACTTTGTCAAGTACAATAAAGTTCAAGGTTTAGATCATATGAAGTGAGCCGACAGACCGTTGGGCCAGTTTTCTCCATGTATCCCTCCTTCAGGCAGGGTCTGGTTAACTGAGGTATCAGCTGTGTAAAGAAGCACGGGTCAAAATGCTGACTGAGCAAACACTAGATTATCACTTAATCAGTCTGTCTGTCTGATCGGAATGAAAGATTGTCTCACATCGTTATCACAAAGAGTGGGATGCTTCATCTGGAGGTATGCCAGGCGTGACGATCGGATCGCATTGAATAAGGATACAATGACCTATAGAACAAAGTTTAAAGACAGTATACATCAAATCATATAGGTATGTTGTTTAAAAATGTTTATACAGTGTAGCTATGGGGGAATATTCAGTTGATCTGAAAAACCTGGATTACATTACTATTCACTCAAAGGTAAGTGGTTTTAGGAAACAACTGCTCAACTCACCTGTCCATTCTCATGGTAAACAAACACGTTCCTCATACTTTCATGCTGCAGGTAGGATATCTGCAGACCGTGAGCATGACCAACCTTCTCTGGCTGGAAAACTGCATTCAGATCCTTCATGCTGATGACAGCTTTGGGAACCTTGGACTTGTTATTCAATTATGAATAAGGGAGGGAACAAATTTTTTTCAATATAACTCAGCGCTTATTAAACACTGTGGGTGGTGTTATGGCAAAATGAACTACTCACATCTTCTTTAATGAAGTATTTGAGGGTGAAGTCTTTGCGCGACAGTAGAAAGATCCTCTTAAAAAACTGCTTTTTGTTTTTGCCTTTTTTCCATAGTGTTGCCTCAAATAGCTCTGGATCAGATACAGCAAATAAAAAAAAAGGTTGCATGTCATGATTGGTATAGGAAGCAAACGCAGATTTAGAATAATTGGTTGAAGAATGTTTGCCAGTTGGAATAATGCCAGGATTATTACCTGAGCTATAGACTTGCTGTAAGTAGTTATTTTCCCCTGTGAATTCTCTTCGCTCATACTTTGCACGGATCCACTGATCCTTGAGAACACTAAAAGCAGTGCAAAACTCCCATTAATGTTTCCTTATGGAATAATCAGTGTAGTGTGAGCAAAAACAAAAACATATCCGACAATGATGAATGAATAAAATTCATGCTGTCTATTGTATGAGTTCCACCTCAGTACCCAGCCCTCATTTGCTGTTCCCCTTGTTTACGTGTGTGCAACAAGAGTTTTCCACTACCATTCACTAAACAGAGTATGTGTTGAGTCTTTGCTTTTTACTTCCACTGAGCACACGAGGTGAATGGGTGGTACATGCGGTCACTCACATGCAGTCTTTTTGCTGTGGCCGGTAGAAAAAGGCGGGGAGGCACTTCTCAAAAATGGCTTTGGCAGCAGAATTTCCTCTCTCCTGCATGAACTGAAACCAGAGATGTAAAAGTTTATAACAAGTCAACGAATATTCAGCCTTGTGCAACAAATTTTGGTTTTGTCTGTCACATGCTTATTCGGCATGTGAGTTGACAGGCAGGGTCATGCACTGCTTAGACAGTGGAAAAAAGCATAATGTTCTAATTATTATAATGTACATGTTACAATTTGAATTATAAAAAGTAATTAAAAAGTATATATATATATATATATATATATGATGAATTGAAACTACAACCTTATACCTCTACAAGTGAATCCTCCCATAGATCCAGACGTATGGATTTGACCCTGCTGACAGATGGTAAGTTACGATGCATCCCTGAACAGTTCAGGCACACAAAGATACCAAGAGTGTAGGAGGCCCAGTCAGGCTCTGAAATGGAAATTCAGCACAATACTTACTTTGTAAGGAAGAAACACATACAAACTCTTTGTTATGACTCAGAAAATAGTAAACGGCCAAACAATTGTCTATTTTCTCAACTAGCGTAGACTCCAAACATGTGTGTATCTGCGAGATACACACATAAAATGTAGTAATTGTCCTTTGCTCTAATGATGAAAACATGATTGGATTTTTAAGAGGAACCCTGAGGTTATGCCACAGCACATGCAACAACTCCACTTCCCCTTGTTAAAGTTAATTATAAAGTTTGCCTTGGTAATAAAATGTTTTTTTGGAGACAAAATAACAAACAACATCAGATGACCCTATGGTTTCATTCTTCACACTTGAACAAAGGTATATGAAAAGTATATGCATAGTTGAAAGGTTACGTAAACATTAAGCAGTGCTGATGTTCTGGTTAAGAAAACAACTGAATAGAGTTTGGAGAGAGTTTTTGTCATTGTACTCACCAGGAGCTCCACAGTCAGCACACATGTTGTTACCGGGGCGTCGCACCAAATCGACCAGGATTTTATTATTTCTTTCCAGGTTGGCCATAGGTGATGGTCATTTGTTTCCATTAGAGTTGAGACCCAACAAAAAACCTACAAGGCTGTAACTTCAGATTGATTCTCCACTGTTTGCAGTGCAGAGCTGCTGCGCTCTGTGGCAGGTGAAAAACATCATTTCTTCTCACTGGCCAGTGGCACAGCATTTCCTCTTAGCTGTTTATTGTTCGGCACACAAAGGCAGAGGGCCAGAAATAACAGAGAAAGGAAGTGAAACACACGTCATCATGGAACCGAATAGACTGATGATGGATTGCCTCTATTGTAAATAACTGCTATCTTGCATGAAGTTTTGAGCATACTTAAGCATATTTTTTGGAGCTAACACAAAATATAATACGTACACTAAAGTTCTGACATTATTCTTTTGGAAACTGTAAAAATCTAAATTTATATACCAATCTAATAAAGGTCCTTGTATATCTTTCAGTTAATATTATGCCTAATTAGACTTTTTTTTCGGCGCTTGATTAAAAACCTATTCTCTTGACTCTCCTGGGCGACAGCTGCGGAACCAACGACAGCGGTGTTGTGCTACTCCGGTCGGTTGTAGAGCGTCGGACAACAACTAGAGGGCAAAGTAATGTGGTACGATGCTGTAGCGTAAACAGATGAATATTTCCTCTGTCAGAATGTGGGTCGCCAGACGAGCTTTGTCTTCGGTCGCACAGAGAAGTAAGTCTATCATGGTGAAATGTTTTATATCATTTTTAGTCGCTGTTATAATTAATTTCAATGTGGACGCTGATTATGTTAAGCTAGTTTTACTTAGCTAGCTGTACATGCTAATGTAAACTTTGTTGTAAACTGAGTGTGAAGTGTTTGACAGTTTCACACTTATTTTCTAAAATCGAAGTCGAGTGTTGGAGATTAATAAAAGTTAAGTGTTGATTTCCCTTCACAGGTCGGTACACAGCACAGTCAGCTGTGTTTCTTAGTCCTAAGCACGGCTCCCTCCCCGAGCTGGAGCTGCGATATCTGCAGTGCACATGCTGCTGGAGAAGCCGGGTTCCCGTGGCCGGCATTGAGACCCTGAACATCAGCCACCCCACCGCATCTGAGCCCTGCAAGGATGAAAACAGTGAACCACTGGATGCCTGCTACACCACCGAGCAACGAGACGCCATCCTCCAGCTGCTCAACACCGCCTCCCCGTCAGAGCTGGCCGGCATCAAGCTCCTCAGAGGCCGCAAGTCGCTCAACATCGTAGAGTACAGGACTAAGAACGGACCATTTAAAACTCTGGAGAGTTTGGTCAATGTGCCGCTGCTGAAGCACAAAAGTGCTGTCGTAGTCTTCAACTCCATCCTCAACCCGGTGAAGAAGGAGAGGAAAGTGAGGATTCAGCTGGTCAAGTTCATCAGGCCAGAGGTGGACATATCCTGGCTGGAGGTGCAGTTGTGGCCCGACAGATCAAACACGAGCTAGACCACAGAAAGTTAACAAATAACAGGAAAATAATCCACATTCACATAACTAAATATGACAGTAATGAATGCAGACGAGTCATTACTCTGTTTGTTTTCGCTGTGAGTCTGACAGAGATGTAGAGGCAGGTATAACACATGGAAAGAGGACGTTTCTCTGTGGCGTTTGAAGTTGGCTCATGTCTAAACCTATGTTTGTGATAGCTGCAGTCTTCATCTAATTTTACGTAGCAGAAAAAAAATCTATATTAGCACTCATAAGGGTTGTGTTATATGTTTACGCAGGATGCCAACTCCATAGTGTCAGTTGTGTGTGGCACTAATAAAATTGCATGGGCACATGTGGACCGTGGGATGAGAGTACTTGATTGGCAGCAACTGGTCTGTCCCAATTTCCTGAGGGGAACATACATGGCTTCTGCTTACTTGAATGACGTAAGTTTCTAGCCTCCGTTGTTCTTGTGTTTTTATGCATTGTTTGTTGCTTCCTGAACAGAGGCTTAACCCACATTCAACTGCACTATTTATTTTCTTTTTCGTCAACAGGTTTCTGCAGTAGTGGCCCTCCTTCCTTCTGCTGACTTCTACATTATAGAGAAACCCTCAATCTCAATCCAAAATACTGCTTTGTTCCCCGTCATGGCACACTTGAGAACAGTTGAGGCCATGCTGTTTGCTCTGCTAGAGCCAAAAAACTCTGCGCCAGAGTCTAACATTCCTCCCAGGTGGGAAAAGGGTTTTAATTACAATTCTCAAAAATGAAAAATAACACAATATTTAATATCAAACATGCTCTACTTTTTGTGGCGCCGGTTTGCAGTTGGACGTTTTAAATGATGAACAGTAAGTGAACGTACACCTCATGATTTAAACCTGTCAAATCTCTCTCCTTCAATGTCTTTCTCTGCCAGAGTTTTGAACATGATGCGAACTGCCGTGGGACGCCATTTTGGACTTATGGTGGGTGAGTCTCGGACCAGTGGGGCACAGATGGTGAGACGGATGATGACAGAGTCTATGACGCAGAAGCTTCCCAGGATAAACTTTCCCCAAGAGATGTTGGTCAAGTACAGGAACTGCTTTGAGATGGGGACCAAAAGAGGAGGAGAGGAACTCTGTGATGCTCTGCTTCAGGCTGTAGCTTTTTATGAGCTGCTCAGTGAATCTTCCAGGTAGCAGCCCCCTGGAATGATCTCGGACCTCAAACATACACAATATCCTCTAAAACAAACCTCTACACGTGAATCCAAAACACTTGAACAAATAAGGTGATGGTCTACAGACTAGATAAAGAATATTTAAATGTTACATAAAAAACTCTAAATACTGTTTTCCAGGATATCAAGGATGAGGGTCGTTATTGTATTGTATTATTTCTGCTGTCGATCTTGTTAGAAACAGACACTTGTGCAAATTTGGAGGTTGGAGGTCTTTTTGTTTTTAACAAGGTTCATCAGCAATAAATCTCTGCATGTGAACAATCTACACAAACTTTTACATTTATTTAAAAAAAGGAGATGCTTACATATTTTTTTACAAGATCAAGCTAATTTACAAAAATATGTTTTATTAACTCTTCATGGTTGCACTTACAAGTAAAACAGGATTCCATATCTTGTGTGTGTAAAAGTAATTTGATTGACAGTACTCTGTAAACGGAATACATTGTAAAATAAATACTGACAGGAGTAGAGTGAGTAGTCTAAGAGAAATCTTCTGCCAGGTGTTGAAAAGTTGACTTGGACATGCCCAGGTCTATGCTCCTGAGGTAATTCAGACACCTATTGCAGAGGATAAATCACTTATGTTTACTTTAAGTGTATTTGGATCTAAATCAAATACTCAAAATTAAGGTACAGTGATTTAAATGGGAGACTTAACTGATGACATTAGATACTTGACCCTTATATACAACTCATTGTAAATAAGGAACAAGTGAGACTGAAGACAAAGCTACCATTACCCACTTTCCACTGTCACACGAATGCTGGCTTCTTTACCAAATAATTTTATTTACAGAAGACTACAGACCTAATGTGACAATAAATTTAAACCTGTGCTGTGTCTGGGTCACCTGATTGGCTTGTCTTTCTGTTGCTGGGCTCTTTGGAAGCGACAGATGGAGCGGAGGACCGGCATGTATTCAACACAGACCGCTCGTCTGTTTCCCAGCAGGCTGAAGGGTTTACTGCTGAGCACCGTCCTGCTCAGCTCGTACCTTCTCTGGGACACACTGGAAGCAGAGAAACAAAGGTGATATAGTGGAAAACATTTTTTTTAATTTAATTCCAGATTCAAGAAAAATAAGGTCTGTACATGATAGAACTTTTTTTGAATCATATTTTATTTAAACTACGTCAAAATGAATCCCTGTGCCTCATCTTCAAAATCAGGGGTTGCAATAGGTAAATACACTCACCTCAGTGCGCACAGAGGATGAAAACTAAATCTGAGGCTCTGACTTTTGGAAGATGCAGGACATGCGAGTCTTTCAACCAGCCTCTCCCACTTTTTAACCTCCATTTCTTGTCTGTATTTTTGGGCTTTGGTCCACGCCTCTGACACCTGCCGCCAGCACCTGTGACTCCCAAAGCCTTCAGCAGCAGCCTTAATATCCAGCAGCCTCTCCTGCCTCCAGCTGCTGCCCCCCTCCTGCTCCTCCATCTCATCCAACAAACCGTCTTTTATCTCTGCACCCGTCCAGACAAACGCCGCAGGTCTGCATGAGCTTCCTGCCGCAGCTGGCAGTGTGACATCAAGGTACGACATGAGGCCAAAGAAGTCAGTCAGGGCATCTAAACAACAATTTTCCACTTGTGCTGATATTTGCTCCGTATTGTCACTTGAACTAGGAATCCATGAAGGAGCCTCATTTAATAATAATAATGAGGTTCTTTGTGGGTTTTGTTTGAAACTGGAGGACGATGTGTTGCCAGACACTGCTGCGACATATTTCCTTCTACGCAGCCTGGAGATACTCCTGACAGTTTTACTGTTGGGTGCAGAAGCCTTCAGAGCCACATTTTGATTGAGCCGCAGGACGTGGGGATTGGTGTCCAAGGGTGCTGGCTCACTCTGTGGCCAAGAACAAGTCACCTTGTCCAGGTACTGGGGAGAGGGAGCTTCTTTGGGTAGAAGGAGCTCTAAGTTGTTATAGAGAAGAGGCTCACCTCCTCTCCAGCTCTCAGCCAAGAGCCTCGTGAGCTTGTTCATGTTGGTTTCAGACCAGTGCTAATACAGAAGAATCAAAAACAAAATTATGACAACGTGCTTTCTTCTTTGGGAGAAAAAAGCTTATGCAGTACAAACAGACACACACATATAGATATACTGTATAGAGATGTGTATACTTGCTTTGAGAAGGTTCATTAGCTGCTTTAGTGTCACAGGCTGGAGACCTAGCATGCTGGCAGTGCAGCTTGTGTCATATTTCAAAGGACTGGAATCTAAACTTTGTCCTTCAGCAGCAGATGAGTCTAAATCTGAAATTGAGATAAAAAATGTTGATCTACTGTTCTGGTAGCAAAATCTGTGTCTATGAAGAGTAACTTACGCAGTAGGTGAAAGGGCTCTTTAGACAAGCCTCTGCTCTGAGATGCTCGTCCTGCACTGCTGTGTGTCCACAGCTGCAGCTGCAGGATGCAGCGCCTGACATCACCACTGGTGTGTCTGAGGAGGCTGCGAACATCATCCAACTCCAGTCTCACATTCTCAGCCAGACACAGCAGCTGCAGGTAGCTACAGGCGTTCGCCTTCGAACAGAGGGATGTTACTTTAACACAAACACCAAATGTGGCAACATGCATGAATTGTGGTGAATGTGTACAAAAACATGTTGAGTTTGAAGTTTGACTTACTAATGATGGGATTTGGAAAATGATTTCCTCCAAGCTGCGGCTGAATCTCTCTCTGAACAAGGGATCTATATAAGGACATTATTTTTAAAATCACAGCTCATCTTAAGACAAGCTGTCAGTCTTCACTTAGATGTATAACATTTTTCATAGCAGCAAGAGTTGCACAAAATGCTTTACATAATAAAACAATGATTCCCCACTCCTCTTGTAAAAACTGTAATTATTTACTGCGATGACAAAGCTTTAAAAAAACAAAAACATCAATGTACAGTAGCTGCATTTAACAGTACACAGGGCTTTTACCATTGGTGGTCAGAATGACTGGTCTTTTTGTTGTTCTCATGAAGGTCTTAATGGCGCTGAGGAAACCAACATCATTGTCGAATATGACATCAACCTATGGGAGCAGGCAGGTGTGAACAGATCAGCCCGGACCACCATGGCTTATTTCCTATGTAATTCCAATGTCATGTTGCCAAACTGTTTACCTCCTCGAATAGAATGAGTGATGTGGCTGTCTTCTTGCTCCATGGCGCTGTCTGATCACAACCTGGCGACGTGTCGCTCACTTTCTCGCTGTCTGGGTTCACACATGGCGACAGGCTGCCAGACTGCAGACGATCTACTTTGGCCTTCATCTTAAAGAAGCTGGCCAAAGTGACCGCAGCTGGATTAGCTTTTTCTTTGCGACTGGAGCGGCGGCCTAACGTCCGTGCTGCCGTCTTTTTTGAGGCGGAGATGACATTTTTAGGAGGCACAGGTTTTCCTGTTAAAAAGAATATCTGTTGATGGTATTACTGATGACTGTTTACAGAACCATATATATCTAACTGAGCCACAAAATTGTATTTTAATGAACTAAAACATAGTCTTTGTGGCTGGTTCCTCATATCAAGTCAAGTAAGTCAGCAACTACGACATTTTGTGTCATCACTAACCAGGTACAGTGTCGGGTTTAAGGCTGCAGCTGCTGTAGTTGTTGAGGTACGCTGGTTTCAGTGGGTCTTTGCCTGATGTCTGCACTAAGTGGGACTGAGTAGCCTCCTTCAGCTGTGACAGAACATGGCGGCCACTGCGCTGTGAGGAGCAGTTCACCTCAAACACCTGTGATGAGGTAGGAGAAGGAAAAGACTCGATGTAGGTTAAGATTATATGCGTCAGCTTTGGTCTAATTATTTTTGGGATAGATTTAAACAGTCAAGATGAAATACATGGATGCAATTACCAACCTTTTGCCATCATGTACTGAAGATTATTGGAGCTTCTCATGAACACCAACCTTGAATCCAAGCTCCTGAGCGCAGGCGTACACAGAGGCCGTCTTTCCCACACCTGGAGGCCCCGTTATCAGCATGGTGTTATCAAGTGGATCCTCAATGTCATCTTCTGCCCCAGCTTCGCCTTGGAAGTCGCCACAGTCCCACGAGTCTGAGCAGAAAGAAAAATACTTTCAAACCCAAATATCCCACACATGCACATCCTGTCACTAAAATCGTGTGTGACAAATACCCAAGCTGTTATCGTCATCTTTCCTGTCCTCCATGTTTCGCCTCTCTTCACAGTCAGCTCTCACTTTCCATTTCCTCAACCAGCTTAAATAGACAAAAATGGAAAAATCTGATTTGATTTAATGTACACTGCGTAAACAAAAGTGTGCGGTAGCCGATAAATAAAGTCACCTGTGCAGCTTGTTAATGGAGATGCAGTTGCCGATGACTTCACTTGAATGTTGAGGACTGTACCTGTCTGTCCAGAGCACACCCTCACAACTGGCTCCTAGAAACGATGAAGGAAATGTGACTGTCTCTTATTAAAAGGGCTTAAAATGAGGCTCGGCTACACAAGTCCACCATGTTTACCTCCGTGGAGTGCATCACAGATTACAGATGACTGTCTGTCAGACTTTGTGTCATTCGTCCATGCAGAGTTCAGATCGGAGTTGTTTTCCAGGCCCGCTGGACTCACACGTTTCTGTTTTAGTCTGCGAGTGCGACTCAACATACTGATCCTGGGCTGCGTCATCACAGGGAGGACAATGCTTCCCTGGACACCGTGTGCTGACACGTGACACTGATGCAAACCACCACCGTCCTCTGGAGAGACACAACACCTCGGACGCTTGGACACGCTCTCAGAGCTCCCATCTCCTTGTTTCCTCTTCTCTGTCAGGTGGCTCTGTGGCAGGGACTTTTCTGTTCCAGGGACAAGAAAACAAACATCTGATGTGACCTACATGAATGGACACTCAGTTAATAGGACGTTGCTCAGTCTCACCTGTGCGTCCAACATCTTGCAGTCTGTCATTTGTTTTCTTCTGCAAAGTGCTAAACACTGCTCGGTGTGGAAATGCTGGATTAGATGTCTCAATTTCCTCCAGGTATCTTTGCAGAGATGAGGGGGACAACTGTCCTCTGCAGGTGGACTGAATAGAGCCCCCTCTATCGGTCCGAGGAGGTACTGTACATAATGACGATAACACGGGTTTCTGCAGGTCATTTACAGGAGGGTGCAGCTGAACATCACTGCTCCCTTTACTCTTGTTATGAGTTTGTCTTTGTAAGAATATGGGCGCAACTTTAATGTCTCTAGCGTCCAGGGAGGATGAATCGTCCTCTGGTGATGGTCTCACGTTGAAGCAGCTTCGTCCTGCTAATGCTAACGTTTTCACCTCGCCGGTTTGTACTCGGCCTTTGCCCTGGTGAACTTTCTCCCTCTGGGTTTCGTTCCGGATGAGTTTGTTTTGCATTGTACGGAGACGTAAACTCAACCCCTGCCCACAAGTGGTTTGACATTGCCGCCCGTCTGTCGCGCATCATAACGTCATTTTTGTGCGACGTTAGCTTAGCTACGCTACAACGAGCTAACATCCATTTTTAAACTTTGGCGGTTTATTAACGATGCGTTTTCACTAGTATAGTCAAAGTTTAACAGAGTAAACGCCGCTACGGCAAAAAACCCTTATCGAAAACATCCAAACATAATGACGTCAAAATAATGCGCGAGTGTTGGGCGCAACCAAAGATCGTATATAGGCAGACAAACTACACTATACTAATTTCTTGTTTTTTTGGGGGGAGTGTAATCTCAAAACCCTTTGACTGGTGTCACAAAAGAGTAGGGTGGGAAATAATAACATAAACCCAAATAAATTGGACCAAATTATTTGCTGCTATATTATGTATTTTATTTAATTTATTCAATTGCCTCTATTTTATGTTTGTTACTTTTTATTAAAAAATATATATTTTCTGGATGCAGGTAGAACACAATTGATAATTTAGGGTTGAAGACAAGACAGTGTTGATATATCACACGGGGAATTTAGTTTCACACACACACACAACGCAAAGACATGTAACAAATGGAAAACATAGTAAGATCAAATGTATTTTATTTCTTTAAATATAAAAATCCCCTTAGCCAGAGTGTACAGTTAACAATTTTTGAACAGGTGTTTTGACAGTCATGGTGAATGGGCCTCCCTTTTTCCATATGAACACAGATACCCTCTACAAATAATGGAGGAAAAAAATAAATTGTTAATTTGGTTGTCCAAAAAGCCTGCTGAAAAAAATGCATGGTGATGAACACCTATTTATGTGCACACTACAAAACACAACTATCTTTTTTTTAAAAATGGTTATGGAATGAGCAAAAAAAAGACAATAAAAAAATACACAGAACTAAGACCGATGAGACTATTCCCCTTTGGCATCAACTGCATCTAACAGACAACTGATATTGGACCTGAAAACAAACTACTCAATAAACAGCATATTGCTTTGAGAAGAACTGCAATCTGTTATAATTGGATTCAGAGCAGGACACAGCTAAACATTTTATGTGATCACATGGTTACAGATTCTCTGAACCGATGTGCCAAAAAAAAATATTAAACCTCAATGTGAAAAGAAGCCACAGGTGCCAATCTTTGTAACGCTATGCACTTTACACATACATGTGGTGATGTGCTGCTGGTTGCTTCCTTAAGTTTCCAGGAGAAAAAACAAAACATCCATTTCCCTGGCTTTATGTGAGCTCTTGGCTTAAGGGTTATAAAGTAGGAGTTTAGCCTGGACCCAAACTCTGACTTTATTCCATTGTCCAGGATCCAAGCTTACAGTATAACACTATTGTCATGGCAACCTACCAGTAAAACCCCAAATCCACCCGGGGATACTAAGACAAGCTTTACGGGCTTCATATACTCAAGACATGATGTCAATTTACTTTCATGTTCAAACTGTATAACCATTCAAAGTAATATCATTCACAACAGTGAAATAAAACCCTCTAGCTTTTCTCCACTGATGACAGTGGAAAAGCTGCATTCACCATTTGGTGCAGCATGGTTTAAAAAAAGAAAACAAAAACAATGTAAGCTTTCTAAATACAAACACCAAGTGCTAAAATAATCAGCTAAAGGATAAGTTTTCAACATGGTTATTGTGTATGTGTACAAATAATCAAGACTGACAATGTTTTAACTGTAGTCTTCATACAGTTGTCTATTACAAGGACATAGCAGTGTCAGTCGTGCCACATCAAAAGATTCTCAGTTTGTTCACTCCATCACCCAAACACGGATAACTTCATTGGGTCCAACAAAATGCATATTACGTAGGTTCAACTTGCATGATCCAGTCCTCACACTCCTGGTTTGTGTAGATGTGGGTGTTTCACTTTTATATTGTTCATATTTGGTTCAGTTCTCAAGTTCCAAAAACTTGTTTACCTTGTAAACTGGTCTGTTTAAGGCCAGATCCTCCAATGACCAGCTGTCACCTAACTAAGCACCATGGGGTAGGTAATGTTCATTGACAACGAAAAAATAAAACAAAATAAAAAAACAAAACAACAGATGAAAACATGACAATCATTGTTCCATCCATTCAGCCTGCATCAGTCTGTTAGTGCGCTTTTTGTCCTCTTGCCGTGCTTTCCCCCACTGGAGGTGATGGCATTACCGTTGCAGGCCCCTGCTGACACCAGAGTCTGGTCCTGCTGCTCATCCTCAGCGTCCGGCAGCTCTATTTGGATCTGCCGCAGACGTGCCATGGCTCGGTCGATGGTGGCTGTGCTCACTAGGTTGAAGTCATGCATGCTGACTAGATGGAGCAGGAAGTTGCGGCAGAGGTTGCGACGGATGATGTGAGCACCACGGTTCTCTATAAAAAGCATGATGGCCTGATTCATCTGGTTGTCTGCTATGAAACTACAGGAGAGCAAGAGAGGATGGACACTTAGATTCCAGTTTTTCAACAGATAGAGACACAGGTAGGAAAAAGCAGATGTACAATATATACTATGTACTAAAGATGTATATGTTTTCATGTTTAGTCAAATGAGGATTCCGTAATAACTGTCTACACAACATACCCATGCTTCATGACATGTAGGTTCCACAGCTTCATCACCTCCTTCTCTCCCTCATTAACATCTGTGAACTCATCCAGTTGCTGCAAATAATTAAAACTACATATTATACCAGTTGGATAAAATATGAACACATCGTGAACTCAGACATATGAAAACAGCAACACTAAAGACAGGTATTTTCTTTGTCATGAGGGTGAAAGTGATACAAACCTATTCAACACTAAGTAATGTGGGCAGGTTCATAAAATCAGTAGTTTGTATGTGTGTAACACATACAAACCCATTCTTCTTCTAGTACTACGGCTACTACTGCTACTACTCCTAATAATAATAATAATCATAACAATAATAATCATATTAATAGATAAACTTATTTTACTAGTCTAAATTGAATTTATCAGTTTTTCTTTGGTCGATATCATTACTAAAATCATTGCAACTTGCCGCACTAGCTGCAGTTTCAATGAGTGACTAGTTTACGAATGTTTATGGTGTGTACATAAAGGTGCTTCATTTGTATTAAAGACAGAAAAAATCTGTGGAAGAACCATGTGTTTGAATCGTCACTATTGGAAATAAAAAAACCCTTTGATGGGATCTTTTTGATGCGCAGATGTTTTCCTCCTTTTAGGCTTCATTTATATTCAATGAAAGCAACCAAAGTGATGTAATGTCTTCTAACCGTGGCAGTCTTCTCTCTGAGCCACTCCGGATCTCTCTCATCTTCACTGTCCACATCCATCTCCTGGGGCCGCAGGGGCATGCAGCTGTCACTGTGGAAGTAGAGACGGTTGTGTCCACTGACATAGGTCCTCTGCTGCTCCAACTCTCCATCTTCAGATTCCAGGAACTCAGACAGACTGGGTTTGGTCCTCTTGGGCCTACGATCAAATACACCCTCCATCAGCCTGAATATGCTCATACAATGTTTGACTGAAACCAAATCTCAGTATTGCATCACAAGTTGTTCTAAGAACTTTGTGACATCAAACCATCTACAAAGATCACTCTGATATCACAACAAATTAATTGATGCACCTTTATCGCTGTATAACGTGTTTCTGAATGAAAAGCCAATGAACAATGTTCACTGAATGTAAGTTAATTAGTCATAACGTTAGACATGAACACTGCTGTTACACTAAGGCAACAGATTTACCTGCAAACTAGTATGTGTGTGACAGCAGTCCTCTTGACAGGGCCGTTGCGGCTGAAAGCAAAGCCTGGTTGGCTGTGGATGTCCTGAGGGTTGCCAACATATGAGCCATCATAACACTCATTGATAGAAACGTCTATCCTTGCTCCTTTGGGGTCAGGCTGCAGAGAGAAAAAAGGTAGGTGAACTACAGAGAATTGAATACATAAAATGGAGAAGGAGTCTGGTTCTGCTCAACCTGGCACTAAATGTCAAGATTGAAACAGCAATTTTTCAAAGGTAAGCAATACCATGCTTTGAATTAAAGTGTCTGCTTAGAGAGAGAAGTACAAGCTGCTCAAAGGACACCGCCTGAGAACTATAAGGAAGATGACGACGAAGAGAATGAGTAGGAACTGGCTGTGTAATCACAAGGAAGGTGCGAATAGACTAATATTCCAAGACCCAAAACATGACTTGACCTTCACGGTTTGACAGATGCCTTTAGCTTCATTTCATAAAAAGGTTAAAACGAGATTTTCTCTTTCAATTCTGTGACAATTCATTTCAGCCACATTGCAGTGCGACCCAACTTACCAGAAATCTACCCCTTGACATACGAGCATTATGGAAAAGTCAACTTTTAAAACTATCTTAAAAGTTACCTGACCTGGTGTAGGTTTAATTCTTTTATTTTGCATCTAATGTTGATGAGGAAATTATCTTATTTACTTATTTTGATGCTGCACTTATTAAAAGCTCAGTAACCACAATACCATTAAAATGTTAGGTCTGTTAATATGTTCGTGCAATTTGCATTCTTCATCTCCTTAACTGTTTTTTATGAGAACAAATTAAACCGTTTTTTGTGAGTTAGTATTACATTGTAGTGAATGTCTCTGCCAGGAAGCAGAGGCAAAGACCTGTCCAATTTAAGCATCTCATCATGTCACCCACAGAAAACACTGCACAAGTGAGAAGTCAACCATAGTGACAAAATAATCTCCGATAATGATTCAATTGCAGATTTGAAAACTACTAATCAGATCCAATATTACAAATACCCATGAGTATCTTCACAACATGAACTCATGGATACTTACATAAAAAAACAGTCCCTTACCACGTAGCTGAAAATGAAGCGGGAGTGGGAAAGCTTGAGGTGTTTGAGCAGACTATAGAGTTTGCTGCAGTTGAGTGTACACCAGGGACAGTGAAGGTCATCTCTTGCCTCCGTCTGCTGCCGTGTGTTATTGTTGTACAGGAACTGAGCAAGAACAATTTAATATTTGTAACTACACGGTGAATCAGAGCACATCAACGTACAACAAATGTAAATAGCTAATTCTAGCAGGGATGTATATCTTCAGATTGGTTGTCAAAACAAACTTATAGTGTAAGCTAGGATTTATTTTTACGACATCAAAATCTAGATGAAAATTTCTACAATCAATAAAAAACAACTTATCAAAGGTCTCAAACTGTAACCAAGATTACAATCTTTTTTTTTTACATGCCATAAAAAGGATATCACAGACATTTTGTTGTTGTTCCACCATCTCACCAAAGGCTTGTTGTGAGCCAATATCAATATTCCAGCCCCCCATATATTCCTTTCCTTTGTGTGGTGTACCTGATAAAATATACGTAGCTTCTGCCGTGGCTCACATGGGGCCTGCTCTTTCCTTGTCTGAATGTCTGTGCTGACTGACTCTTTCACTGCTGACGGGAACAGATGGAGAAGTTAATTCTTGGAGAAACACCAAATAACAAATTCTGAGGATTGGATACACTCAACATGTATTTGAAAAATTGTTCAAACTAGATTTTTTTTCTCACAACATCAAGATTTGAAATTCTAAGGCCTCTTCCATGCGCAGACTCTGCTGGTATAATTTACCTGTTAAAGTGATGGATCTTTGGCATCATACTGTAGGCTTTGTTCAAGCATGTCAGAGTTACAGTGCAGCTTTAAACTTTGGCATTTAGAGGGAACATAGCTGTAGGTATATGTTGTGCAATTCCCATTACCTCAATTAACTGAATGCAGGGATTTTGCTAGATATTCATACATACTGATTAAATAAATTGAGCCAAAAAGACTGCACCTTCTACATAAGAGTGATTCAAGATACAAACATGTAAAGTTGCCAGCACATTTTAGAGAAGTACTGGACTCAACAGTTATGACTAAGAGTGCACTGCCAGATCCAGTCACAAATAGATTCATCCCACACAATATCAAAGTGGGTGAAAAATCCAGAGATTGACCAATTCATTTTTCACAGACAATCTGACACTAAGCAAACTGATTTTCTCCTGTAGTTCTTTTAAAGCAGAAGGGGTAATTGGTAACTGGTTAATTTAATTTATTCTGCCTGCTCTTAAATGTAATTGAAGATGAAAAGAGATTTGTCAGATGTAAACAGATCATTTTTTAAAAGTTAACCTGGTCTTAAAATAATCTTTAAGATACCATATAAGACTTCCTTTACTTACTCATGAGGGCAGCTCGGTGGTTGCTGGTCCTAGTTTCCATGGGGCTGGAGCTGTCTGAGTTACGGGTAGCAAGAGGTTTTGCGATGGGGGCAGTGGACTTCCCGCTGGCATCGCCTGTCCAGCGCAGTGTAAACTGCAAAGTGGGTCCCTGAGAAAACGTCTCAAATGGTGGCAGTCTCTGTGGGACAGCCAAACAGTTTAACAGTCAGAAACGGACACAGTGGTGTGACAATTTCCAGTAAAAGGGAAGAAAGACATGGGTTCTCAGGGTGTGACAGACATGCACTATGTGTAAACATCTCACCTTCCCATCAAGAATAGTTTCCCATGTGGCTTGTTTTTTGCTCACAGGGCTGTCCTCCATCCCCTGCATCGACACCTCATACTCGCCATCCAGCAGCTGCAATCTTCTGTATAGGACAAATCAAAGCTCATAACTGAGCTGTACAGTCAGCAAAAATGAAATATTTTGACAGGTTAAATAACAAAACCTTACCTGTTCTTATCAAAGACAGTCATTTGTGCAACATACGTCTCTGTGTTCTCCCCCTCCTCTCTATGTGATGACGTTCTCTTCTTTCTACTTGGGGTATCTGTTACATCTGTGCACAAAAAATAAGAATACAAAAATCAGCTACCCTGGCTCTTCACAACTAGCACCTCTAGGTGGCTAAAGTCTGTGCCATAATGATTCCTCCCCTGGTGTATGCCGTATGCTCCAACCAATACAAACAGCAAAATGCAAAGGGGTTTGATGTGGCCTTCGTACCAATGTTTTCGTTGGCCTCTCCATTGACTAGGCCATTAGTATCCCTCCTTCCCGTGCGTGACACCCTGAACAGGAGCGAATAGGACTTCACCATGTGGCTGTTGCTGGGCTCAAACTCATTGCTGGATACCAATAAGGATGGGTAGGAGCAAGGCTTGGTTTGGTTACTGTCAGGATTCAAAGGCACCTGCTTTTTACCTGTAGGCACTTGCTTTATCGGGCAGCTGACATCCTGAAAAAGATATAACCAGTCAACAGGAAGCAACAGAAATAATTAGCTGATAAAATGAATGACTGGATTAATAACATTTTACTTTACCTTGCGTTTTTTATGGCAGACTTTGACAAGTAGCACCTCTAAGGACACAGAGTTTTGTTCGTTTTCTGAAACCTGAGATGGCTTTTCTGTATTGGAACAAAGAAAGTTCAGTATCAGTAACTTTGTCAGCATTGCTGCAGACGAATGTGTGTACAATACATCTGCAGTTGTATGTGTGCAACTTTGCATGATTTTAAGCAAAACGCTCCAACACAAATATTTGGCATGCAAGTAATTATTGACTATGACTGGGGGGGGGGGCTTCAAGACAACAAAACACTAACAATGACAGGTTATTGCAATAACGTCTGATCAATGCCATCTCATGATTTTAAGTTAAATAATGTCATACAAACCTATGAATTTGTGGATGTTTCCTTTTACACAATCATATTTACCAATTTTAAATTAAAGCCCACTTACCATCCTTATGGAAGAACCCAGTGAAAGTTAACTGTAAATGTGAAGACAAGCTAAGAGACACACAAGTAAAACATATGAGTGAAACAGAGAAATATTAAGTGCTCAAACTGCTATAATAATATGAACATATCATATCAATTAGTATCAGCGGTTGATGAAGAATGGTTGACATCTCAATAGCACTGCACAAAATGTATTATTAAACTTACAGTTAAGAGACACCTATTGTGTCTGCATGGTATATCTGGTATTACGATCAAAGTCAAGCAAAGCAGGAATAAACAGCACCACATCTACTCTGGTAAAGTTGTGTTACCTTTGAGAATCCTGCTCTCCCTTCATCTTCTCCACTGCCTGCAACATATCATCCACTTTGAATGTTTTCCTTGAAGAAAGTAGTCAAAAAGAAACACAGGTTGCAAATTAATTATTAATTAAAAATTAGTTTGATCACTCACACAAGTGATCTCCCTACATATGACAACTGACATCAGATCAGAAGACTTCCTACCTCCTGGCATTTGTTCGACAGTTTCTGTGAGACATGAAGGTGAGTGTCCTGTGCAAAAATATCGGCTAAAAGTGGAGAGAAATTTTATTAATCAATCAATAATTGAAAGTGAGTTGGCTAATATGACTTAAAACAAAAGATAACTGAAGATGAATGAAGCACTTACTGCAATCAAGTTCCTTGTGCGGAGAAATCTGTATATTTGCGTGGGTTCTGGAACAATAGTAACATTTTTGTAGCATTTAATTTAGACACAATTTGGAAACAAAAAACAAAAAACACCAGTCCTCTCAGTCAATTTGCCCATGTGAAAGTCTGTGAAATTAAGCTAAATTATTGAAAAACATGGAGTGTTAACAGGTGGGTGGCTGCTACAAACAGACAATAAACAATACTCATATTTTTACTGAGTCTTTTAATCTGATATTAACAAATAAATTAAGTTCATTAAGACAGACATTTCGTCATAATCAACATCAACTGACTCTTTTGTAGAGTCTGTAAAACTCTGGAGGCCTGTGAGCCATAACTAGATACTGAAATCACAGTGAAGTAACTGTAAGTTTCGGTGAGTGTCTAAAGGCTTGGTGGGAGGATGGATACGTTCTCCTTGCGTTAATAACACTGCAAATGTGCATTACAAAGTGACGAGGGGCGAAAACTCACTTTCAAAGGCCTGAAGGAACAGCTCCCGGTCGGCCTGAATCTGCTCCATCTTCGGCTTCTTTACAGAGTTCATCATTGCTGATGAGGCGGGGTACACTGCGCCGTTAGCTTTGCAACTCGACCCACTCATAATATGACCTGAGCTCTGCGAGTGAAACAGTATACATTAACACGTGGATTATGATAACAACAACTGGTGCTAGTTCAAGTTAGCTTAGCAAGAACTCGCGTTAGCTGTCGAGCGAGCTAGCCCAGCTCAAAGCACAATGCTAACAGGTTAGCTACCCTGGTATTTCAGCATAGTATTCGTTTGTTTATTCTAACTTCCGATAACAAAAAACCCTAAAATCGACGTGTGGTCATAAAACGGACACTAATGAGGAGAAGCTAACCCTGGTAGATGGCATGAATCCGTTAGCTTCGCTGCCTCCAGCAAAAGCCTGGCAGACTCAACAGCAAAAACCCATGAAGATGAAGAGGAGGCGACGAGACGCTGGTTAGTTAGCTAGCAGAGCTAGCATGGTTTACTCCAAAACAAACCTCCGGACCCTTGGGACCCCCGCGCAGTCAACTGTCACCGATATCGTTTGCTGTCAGTGGTGGTTTGGTAATTTTGGGGTCAATTTGTTGATTATCTTATTATTATTTGTTGTCGGTGTGGTTTCCTTCAATTTGTACTGAACAACAGAGCAGTAGTCAGTTGTCAGCCAATGGGGGACGCGCTAAAAGAATGCATCGCTGTGATTGGCTGCTGCTCAGCGGAGATGACATACAACCCGCTCTCGCTTTCTGCGATTTTGCGGGAAATCGAGTTTATCAGTTCATGTGTGAGAGGAGTCCGCATATTAAACTTACTTACTCCTACACAGACATGCTGTACACTTCATCTGTTTTGATCTTATTATGGAAGTCATGTGATAAAAGAAAGTGGAATGTAAATGATCTATGTATTTGTATATCCTGTAATAAATCTACAATACACAACAATATTTGTTTTTGTTCTCGGATCGCTGTATATTGTTGCCATTATGATTCATATTTAAGACTTTAATTCTGTCTTCAAATGCATTTTTTTTACCTCTAGCTTTTTCAAAAAATAATATGAAGTAGCCGCTCCAAAGCTGCATTTTCTCTATTTGTGGTATAACTTTCAACAAATAAAAAAGTCACTGTTGTATTTCTTTCTCTTATGTATTTGTTTATTTCTATAAATAGTGAATAATGATATATGTAACTTAAGCAAAAATACCCATAAAATTATACAAATCATGCGATAAGCACGGAGCGTGTTTCCCGACGGAACTATTTGCAGACGGAACCGGAAGGGCTACAAATCACAACTTCCACACATGTGAAGCGACGGTAATCATTCTCGTAGCCTTTAATATATCTATTCTGGCAGGAAGTTGACGTTACCAACATCAACACTGCTAAATAACGAGTGGAGGCTGAAGCCGTGACGGCTGCAAAGACACGATGGCCGAGGTCGTACAGCAGCGGATCGAGGAGAGGATCCCTGAGTTGGAGCAGCTGGAGAGAGTGGGACTGTTCACCAAGAATGAAGTCAAGTAAGAAATCGTCCGTCGATCTACACACACATTCTCTCCAAACAGCGGACAGCCCTTGAAAAGCTGTTGTCGCAGGAAGGGTTTCTACATGCTGTCAGAGTAGTGGGAAACACTAGTTAGACAATTATCAATTATGTCATCTTGTTACTCGCTCAACGACCTCATGGCTACAGATGAGGTATAAGTAGATCTAAGAAAAAAAATAACCACAATAATAATAACTGTCTGTAATACGGGGTCACTAGGTTGATTCAAGAACTGAATCTCTGATCTCTTTGTCTGAACTTTCAACAGGACATCAACAATTCGTCAGAATTCATTTTTAACGGTGTAATGTCCCTTTAAAAATATTGGCCAAGTTAATAGTCCCCGTCTCTTGCTCTCTTCCTCTCCGGAGCAATGTGGGAATTGGTTTGGTGCTCAAGACCTTTTTGCACTCATGTATGTACTAATGTTTGTGCTGCAAAGTTGAACAGCAAGTTGATTTTTTTACTATTTTAGATCCATAATCAAGAGAGCAACAGCGCTGGAATATAAACTCCAACGGCTGGTTGTAAGAAAAGAGGACTTCATTACGTACATTCAGGTAAAATAGCAACAAAAAGTATCTCATGATTTAAATCAATTCATCAGATGATTTTTTAAACTGTAATTTACAGTGTCTTGTTTAATTACAGTATGAAATCAACGTTTTAGAGCTGGTGAAGAAGAGAAGAACGGTAAGTTGCCTGTGGCTTATCTCGTCAATTCACATCAAGTTCATTCAAGTGGAGCATGAATAATTGTTATACTTAAACATGACTTGCATACTTACACGCATGTGACAGTGTAGCAGCTTGAGCAGACAAAATTCAAATTTTCAGATCATATTGTTGAGTTGAACTTAACTTGTTTCATTTGCAGCACATAAACTACAATTTCAAACGAGATGAGATTGAGTTCCCCATCATCCACAGAATAAACAGTATCTTCAGAAGAGCAACAAAAAAGTGGAAGGTACTGTATACACAGCATTTACAAAGTTACTATCACTTACTGTCACAACAAACATGGACACATAAATAAGTAAGATGTTATATTTCCTATAGGATGATGTGCAGCTTTGGCTCTCGCATGTCGCTTTCTGCAAGAAATGGGTACGTAGCACATAATGTTTTCATCATTCACAAGTGTCTACTTTTTAGTAATTATGACTTCCTCTGCGTTTCATACGCCAGGCCACCAAAAGCCAGATCAGCAAGGTGTTCTCATCCATGCTCGCCATCCACCCAGACAAACCAGGTACGGAAGAAAGACTCTTCTTTTGGAATTGTTTTGATTCTGCATATACCACCAATGTGTTTAACATTACATTAAGATGGAATGAAAGTGTCTCCTACAATTATTTGTGTTTGCATATTTTCTCCTCCATAGCCCTGTGGATCTTGGCTGCCAAGGGTGAATTAGAGGATAGAAATTCCTCTGAAAGTGCCAGGCACCTGTTTCTGAGGGCTCTGCGTTTCCACCCGCAGAACAAAAAGGTCTACCAGGAGGTAAAAGCAGCACATCTGTATTCTTTACCAAACCATTAACAATGAAACCTATGTCTAAAAATTTGGATTGAGGAGAGTAGAGGTGAAAATGAATCTGTGAAAAGACTGATGGTTGTGTTGTTTTGTTAGTACTTCCGTATGGAGCTGCTACACTGTGAGAAACTGAGGAAGCAGAAGGCAGAGCTGGAGAAGGCAGAGATGGACCTTGTGAGTGTCAGTGTGTCATAAATTAAACTCAAACCATACCTCTGCACAGAAGCTCACACTTCATGTTCGGTGCCTCTTCTGCGTCTGCCTCTAGGGTGAATATGAGTTCTCTCCTGAGATACTGAGTGGTAAACTGGCTGAGGTTGTGTACGCAAATGCTACGGGCAAAATCAAAGGTGGGATTTTTAAAATTTAGTGACAACCTCTGTGCAAAAAAATAGAAATACTCAAAAGTCAACAATTCAATGCTTCCAATCCTCAGCTACCAGGCTGCTGGAGCGTGATATTTAGTAGACAGACAGAGTGGAATCTAACACTGCTGGTGTTTTTGTCCCACAGAAGCAGAGTTTGTTATCTCACTTCTGAACATCGCTGCCATCTTTGACTTCACCAAAGAACTGCAGGACTCCATCCTGCAGGAGTAAGATTTTTCTTTACATGCAGAATAACTGCGTCTCTTCTCTGTCCTGTAACACACTGCATTCACAAGCTTCACCATTAATTCCCCCTCCCCCTTTCCAGCTTACAGACAAACTACGCAGAGGAAAGCCTAACGTGGGATTTCATGGCCAAGAGGGAGCTAGATGCTCCTGGTGCAGGGCAGGAGCTGCAGACTGCCAAAGGCCGAGCCTCGGACATCAGTCGAAGAGAGGAGCGATGTTGCCAGGTCTATGAGGAGGGCATCAAGAACCTCAACACTGGTAAAAGCTCCTATCTGCAATGGGAGTTTGGGCTGTTTTTCTAAAAGGCAACATAATCTGTCCA
Organism: Trinectes maculatus; assembly: GCA_016785345.1. NCBI lineage: Eukaryota > Metazoa > Chordata > Actinopteri > Pleuronectiformes > Achiridae > Trinectes > Trinectes maculatus. Next base: position 89,151 of record JAFBJQ010001300.1, read on the forward strand.
AAATTACAAATGTGATGCTTGACATATCATGACAGTGATGTGTGGTTTCTAGAGTCCATGTGGACATGCTATGTGGCCTTCTGCTTGGAAAGGCTGAAAAGAAAGACCAACGTCCAAGAGCTGAAGGAAAAGGTGACAAATAGGATTTCATTCTGAAATGAATCACTTACACTTCTCATCACACTGTTGCTGACATGTGGTAATGTGTTTGTTTCACAGAGGCAGGAGAGGCTGCTGGGAGTTCTGCAGCGTGCCCATGACTCCTCAGTGCTGAAGGAGGATTATTATCAGAACTGGGTAAGAAAACGTCCTCAGTAAATGCATGTATGGTGTGGTCTGTCCTCCATTTAAATGATGACTTGTCACCTGCCTATTCATAAAAAGAACTTATTACGCCAGTCATAGATTTGGCTTTGTTTTGCTCCCAATGCTCTGGTGCAGTTAACAATGAGTGATGAAGGTAACTTTACTCTTTTACTTTACTTACTAAATCCAAGTACATAGTAGTCTAGCAAATGATCAGAAATAAATCGACTGATCCAATATCACTCTTGTCTGTGTAAACGTAAACATTTTAGGTGTAGAAACGTCAATACATTCTTCTACACCGATTTGAACCAAAGCAAAGAAAGTCTGTCTGTAAAATACGTAGTGACACTGTAAAGGATGTAAACACTGTAGTAAAGTAAAAATGCGTGGAAATGAGCAATATGATGTTACCAATGTGACCAGCTGAAAATCCTGCTCTCAACCGGAGATGAGGAGGGAGCGGTGAGAGTTGCCATGGCAGCCACGCAGCGCTACACTCAGTCGGTGTCAGTGTGGAGCCTGAGTCTTCAGACACTGATGCAGCTGGGGAGCAAAGATGTTGGCAAGCTATTCCAGGATGCTCTCACACACGTTAATCCTAAGGTACATGCAAAAACATACATAATCATCAATCAACAACATCATACTTTTTACTTATGTTCAAAATAACATCAGTTGTGCTCGAATTGTGGTCAAGTAAAACCTACCCTAATGCATCTCCTTGTGTCTTATCCTAATTCTCTATCCTAAATCTGTTATAACCTATTACAGCCAACCAATTGCAACTCTAAACTCAAGTCTTAACCCTCAGGATACAAATTGTATTTGTGAGGAAAAGCCAAAGTGTCCTCACAATGATCTGAGCCAAAATTAGTCTTCACAATCATAGAAAGACACACACAACACACACAGCCCAGCGCTGTTGTATAAGTGGGCCATTTCCTTGGCCCAATTTGTCTCCAGTCCATTCTATTAATTTCTTTAAATGGCGTCCTCCGCCCCTTCTGTGGGTGAGAAAAGCTGAAGACACAAATGAAACTTCATTTGAAGCTCTGGGCATTTCAGCAGCATTCAGGTCTGAACATTTAAATCTAAACTCAGAGATTAAAGTCAGATTCTCATGTTGTCTTCATTGATGAGGAAAAGTAAATCTGAGCAGGTGACCTAATCCTCTTAAATCCCCTTTAGTACTTTACATATCTGGGGGTCGTTATGTTTCTCATTTCATGGTTAATGATATTGTTCATTTTTATCAACTGTCAATTCTGGCAGTGTTCTATAGTACGTTACAGTATAATGCTGCATGGCTGTAAAAAGACACATCTTCTGTTTAGCTGGTTAGAGGTAGTTGTGTTTTGCAGGTTTTATAAGACTGTGACTCAGAGAAGTAGCTGTGTGCGGAGGATTACTACTCACTGCCCATTCTGCAAAGCTTTTCTCTCTGGATAACCACCCTCTGTTAGTGCTGGGAAATGGTATAAACTCATAGGGGTCTTTGTGTGGTGTGAGTGGTTAGAAACCAGCTAACAGCTGAAACTGTCTGTCCTGCTCTGACAGGAGAGCCTGACACTCTGGCAGCTGCAGGTCCAGTGGAGCGCAGCCAACCAGAGTCCTGAAGAAACGGAGGCCGTCTTCCAGGTAGCCCACCTAGATCCATCTACAACATTACAGCCACACATTTACAGCTATGGATTTTGTCAGCCAGAACTAATGGGGAGAGTTTCTTAGAAAAGAAAACTTATATGTCCAAAATGTGATAAAATGTGCAGGAACGATGCCACTACCGATTAACAGACAAAAGGAAAAGCTGCTGTTGTTAGTATGTGCAGATACTTACCTACAGGTGTCACAGGGAAGACAGTTTGTCCTTTGTCTGCTCAGCGTGCAGGCCTCCAAAAACAGTGCCATGCAGACACTTTGTTCTTCTGTCTGTTCCCAGCGAGGTCTGTTGTCTGCTGTACGGGCTGTTGCCATGGAGATGAAAGAGTACTACCTCGACTGGTCCTACTCCTCTGGAGGCTTCAAGAAGGCTAGGAAGACTTTTAGAAGGTAAACACAAACCATTCAGGCTGCACTTGCTGTCCTCAACTTAAATGATAAATGACACACGTTTTAACTTGTCCCCAAAAACACTATGCTGCAAATGCAAATAAACCAAAATAGACTTGTTAGCGTTCGACGAAACAGATTTACACGTGCGAGAAATGTCTTTTCTTCTGCAGCTTACAGGAAAACCGTCCCTTGTCCAAGGCCTTTTTCACCAGAATGATTCAGATCGAGAAGGAACAAGTATGTATACTGACAGCTGGGAAAACCTGCAACTGCACTTCACACAGAAAACATGAAGTTTTAGGTAGTTACAAGATTTACATAGCAAATCATGGCAGTATTCATGAACTGTCATGATTTTGGTGATAGAATGTTTGACATGTTTCAGAGGGCTTTTAACTTGGCTGAGGGGCGGTGGGCTAATTTTTCATTATCGTTCCTGTAGGAGAATCCAAAGATGAACAATCTGAGAGACTACTATGAGAGGGCCCTGCAGGAGTTTGGCACCACAGATGACGGTGAGTCTTAAAACTTCGAAAAGGAGCAAAACCAAAAGGAATAGTTGTGTTATTCAGTATCATTTAATTCATAACACTGACTATTGTTTTTCTAGTATGAAGTCCAAAAACACCCAATGTAATAACACAAGTGTTATTATTTAATCATAACATCCTTGTGTATCTCAATTTTAAAAAATATTTCCTTGTATTTTTATTTAATGTAATTTAAGATCTATGGCTGGAGTACATCCAGGAGGAGCTGGGACCCCGTGGACAGCCAGAGAACTGTGGCAAGATCCACTGGAGAGCCATGAAGTTTCTGGAGGGGGAAAGTGTGGAGAGGTTCATCTCCAAATATACTCTCCTTCAGACCGGACACATATAAGAAGATATGATGAGGTGCAGGATGTTTGTTGGCAGAACAACTAGCACATGTTCTGAAACAGGAGATCCTCTTTGTCCTTTTAAAAACTGGCACCATGGTTGTTAAAGGATGTTTCATAAACCAGTTCTGCAGTTTCTGAGTTTGCAGTCAGTGCTTCTTTTGAGGTTTTCTAAGAAATGTTTTAAGATACAATAAAAAAAATCTTCTCATGATCACAAGTTGAACATGTATTTTACAACTTGAACTTGAAACTAGTTGTATTGTACCAAGTTGCAGTGGAATTGTTAGAATTTCCTCTTTTATTTTGAGAGGGGAGTAAAAATTATATTAAACTGTCTTGCATCCTGCTCCTGTTCTTGTTCCCTCTGGGTTAATTGACGAATATACACAGATAAACATACTTTTTGTATATGGCAGAAACATCCCTTAAATACTGTGTTCACACATGGTAAAAGTGTTTGCCATTAAAAACAAAACTAAACATTAAGCAGTGGTTGTACTTTTAAGGTAATTCTATGACTTCTGTCAAAAAGCTTCTTGTGAACATTTGAATGTATTTACAGATTTTAAGGCCACTTCATGTTAAAGTGTTATAAGCAGCACTTGCACCAACACTGATGTAACAGCGAGGCTTAAACAGAAAAACCACTGAGCTGCTATGAATCATGATGCTCCACAATAAAGTCTACAATACATATGTTTACCTTTAAGGTCGTGTCATAAGAGGTGATAGGTGATACCTTTTCTCACAACCAGAGACAAACAGAAATGTACTTTAAGACAGTATATAAGCAACCAACTGATTTTAACTATTTCTAGTTAATGAAAATGACCACAAAGGCTCCACATGGCTATATATGGTACACAGTTAAAGAAATTAACTCCTCTATCCAGCAAATCTAGTCCATTCTGTTATAGCGGCTTTACACTCTTGTGTCTTCAGTTTTGCAGACACTGCCTTGAGGGGTATTAATTGCATCTTAATCTGGTTTCAAGAGAAATTATTGCAATCATAAAAAAAAACAAGAGATGTAAAGCAGCATGTGCTTAAAGGCAGAGGCTCAGCATTTCAAACCTGCAATGATCTGCTGAGTCACAGTGCCCCATGATGCTGTCAGTTGTTTTAACCTACAACACTTTTTAACTAAAAAAGGAACAATTATTCCTTTTGGAGCTTAAGCTGTTAAAATTGTTACATTTACATTTGAAATGGACGTTTAAACATACTAATAAAATCTGTAATCATTTCAACAAACGCGATAAATTCAGGCCTTAAACAAACAGTTGGGCCCCTTAGTTCTCCTCCACAACCACAACACAGAGGACATGAACCTCAGTGCATTTTCCGTACTAACTGGTATATGAAAAGTGTGGCTCCACCCATGGAACCTTCCAGCTCTTATGAGCCCAATGAGTGTGACCAAAGTGCAATTCTCCCCTTTGTCTGTCAGACACCAGTGTCTGATTCTGCTTGTTCCACCTCTCACATGTCAGCCCCAGCCCGCCCCTTCACACCTCTTCAGAGCTTCTTGAAAAGGATGTAAGTAAAGAGTGCCAACACGCCGGCGGACAGCAGTCCAATCACACACTGGTGGATGGTGATGACATTCTCCAAGGCATGGATGCGCTCCTCCATGGCATTGGTGTGGACGTAGTCATAGATGGAGGCCCCGATGCTCCACACTGCCCACACAGCGTCCACCACCGCTTTCATGGTGGGAGAGACCATTGAGAGGGCCGGCTGCAGCCCGGCACTGGCTGCATCCGCTGCTCACTGGCCCCACTGCACTAGAGAGAATGTGTCACAATGCATGGTGTTATGGCTGCCTCCAAAGTAACAGTAACAAACAACTGAGAACAGACAATTTAATCCAGAAAAGTTCAATTTCAGACGACTGTTAGTCATAACAGGATTTGCTTCATTACAAATGGTCCAGCAAGCTGCAGCTTACAGCAATTAGCATGACCAATCAATCTGCAAAATACAGCATTCAAATCTTTGTTCTGTAATTCAATATGTGCATCCACTTATTTCTTTCTAAAAAAGTGGAATAAAAATGCAGTATAAAAACATAAAAAGGTATTTACCACAGTTTCAAATTATGTGCTTAACTGTTTTATGTTGTTTTAAAAAAACATGTTAACTTGACCAATTTACTGATATTTTTATATTTATTGATCATTTTCTTGTAAGTTCTTATTACTGACCTTTAAAAATGAATTACGTTGTTATTTAGACAAATCATTTCTATACTAATAATTTATTTTTAAACAAGTTTATTAATTCCTATCCTTTCCTAAACATTATTGATTAAAGATATGCTTCATTATTAGTTTCGTGACACACTCTTTTTGTCCTGCCTCTCTCTCTCTCTCAATCTGTCTCTCTGTTGGTTGACTGACTTCCTCAACACGTGCTGACGTCACGTCAGTGCGGACAAATGTGGTCCAGCTTTCAATAGGATTCACGTGATTTGACACTTGATCTGCTCAAGATGAAAAAAGAAAACCTCTGTTGTGCAACAGAAACTCGAGATTGACACAAATAAGAAACAGGTCAGAAATTATGTTGTGCGCGCGCGCGCACACACACACAGATCAAAACACTATGCTTTACGACGGAGACGTTAGAGACCGGAGTCAGAACTCACCTCCTGAAGTCAGATGTTAGTGACAGGATGATGATGATCATGAAGAACATCAGCCCTGCTGTTGACAATGCGATAAATTATCTTGTTAAGTAGAGGCCGGTTGTTCCTGTCAGGGACCAAGTCAGACATTACCATTTGGTGTCAAGTCAGCCTGAATCACACACACCGTTTCCGGTAAAAACCCTTCAGAAATAACATGAATCACAACGTTTTAGAAAGACAGAAAGTTACTGAGTGATTACACATGTGTGACAGAGATGGAGTTTAAGGGGGAAATCAAAAGTTGGAAAGTGCGAATGATTATTGAAACAAGAAACAAGTAAGCAGCAGGTCTTTGCTTTTATTTTGATAATCTAATCAGACAATTTCCGGTTTTGGATTGACCCTTTCTGTCTACAGTGAACCTATATCAGCGCACAGGAGCTAAAGTAGAGCATGAGTTCAGCAATAGAATAGAATAGAATAGAATAGAATAGAATAGAATAGAATAGAAAACTATCAACATAATTGAATTAAAAATATAATAAGAGAGTACAAAATATCAGAAAACATGAGAGGAGGAAACAGAGATTCTCTATTGAGACAGATAATGAGACAGATATAACATTGTATGTATATTATATTCGATCAGACAACTTTAAGAAACTAATGTTTGTGATCCCAAACACCACAGTGTTGTGACAGTGAAATTCACCAGAGGAACATGTGATGTACTTACACGTGATGGGGCTGGATAGTGTGTCACAAACACAGACACACGCACACACACACACACACACACACACACACACACACACACACACACACACACACAAATGACAATCTTTCTCTTCTCGTAAAGACCTTCACTGAAGCCTTGATGTTTTGACATCTGAGTAGAGTTCAGCTGCTAGCTAGCAGAATGAGATGAGATGAGATGAGATGAGATGAACTTCGCTGACTTATATGAATGAGAAATGGAGCCACTGACTGTATCTGTCCCACTGACTCCAGCTGTCACGATGACATGGCCCCTGATGCGCAGCTGCACGTGATCGCGCTCAGCGATCTGGATGAAACAATAAAGCTTGTGTTCGCCACATGCGCGTAACGGCGCGCCGCGGCACGTGGCTGCCGCCAGGGGTCGCAGCGCACCAACATGTTGCAGGTCTGGGAGGTAACAGGAGAGGTGTGATGGACCTGGGATGCACACAGTCTCGGCGGCGTATCGATAAATGACGGGAACACCTAGAGGGACGCGCAGACGAGCCGCCCCGGAGCCGCCGCTGCGCGGAGCTGCGTCTGGACGCAGCAGCCGCCACACCGCAGGAATGTGTGCAGTTACAGGCACCAACACACACGCTGCTCGGACACTGCACAGTGTGGTGCCCTCGGCCGTTTCTAAGTCCTCCTCCTGAGTGTTTGGAAATACGGGGCCACGCGGCTGCGCCCCCGGCGGAAACCTATCATTGGAGAGGAGCCAGTGACGCGCTGAAAATAACCAGGTTACCACTTAGCGCCGGTCCATTTTGGGGAGGGCCCAACACGAGGGCGCAGCACCATATATCAGCTCCTTCCAGCTGTTTGGGAATATCCTGCTCATCCCGGAGAGGCTGCAGCAGCGACAGCCACAGCAGCGCTCCTCCGTCCCCGTCGTCTCCGGACACAGTGGATATTGGCTGACTGTCTGGGTCTGGGTCTGGGTCTGGGTCTGGGTCTGGGGCGCACCGGGGATGTCGCGGTGGTGATCGCAGAAGATTTTCTATAGAGGGAATCAATCAGGGGGAGAGGTAGGACCCGCACCCGGCGCGACACTGTTGCGTCTAGGCGTTTTTTTTTTGTGCTCGGGTAGAGAGGAAGCACAGGCCAGAGGGAATGTCCGACTTATTCCCAAAGACAGTCCACCCCCCCACCCCCCATCCATCCCGAAGGGATATTCCTGCTCCTGATTTGGGATCCTGGTCTGATATGATTGGTTGAGTGGACGGTTAAGTTCAACTTCGCCTACAGACGCGGTCTCGTCCCGGCAGCCAGACAAACCAGCCAGACAGTCGGCGCTTTTTACGCGCGGTCCCCGTGTGGCCGCGGGATGCTGACACCGACCGGGCTTCACCTGCTCCCCCGGACATCAGTGGGTAAGTATCGGCGTGTTCACACTCCCTCCTCACCTGCTCTGGATGTAAACATGTCGGGGGTGTAGAAGACATTTCTAGAGACCACAGGTAAACCGCAGGAGTTTCCTCCACACACACTGTCGCCGGCAGTGGAACTGATGGTGATAATGATGATGGTGAGGATGATGAAGATGATGATGATGGTGATGATGATGTGCGTCAGAGGTTGGGTCTTTGCGGGCAAGGTGAGTCCTCAGTTAATTCAACTGGCCTACAAAGTCCCAGTTTCTGGCTCATCTGGTCAACAAAGCAGACTTAAAGCGTCTGCTGCACATTAAGCTTTGAGAGAAGAGAAACAAAGAAGAAACGGGAGGTTTAATGGATATTACAAACAGACAAATCATAAAAAGAGCACAGTGATTCATCCAGAGATGTGGGCCCAGTATAAAGCTGGAAGGCACAACTCACCATTTAATACCACGATTACAGAACGTGAACTGTGAAGCGAGTGAAATCACACAGGCAGTAAAAGGATAAAGCAGCTGCAGGTGATCCAAGGAAATAAAAGTATTTAATAACTAACTATTTAAGAGAGGTCAAAGGTCAAAGCCTTGGTTTCTTTGTTAAATAACCGATGTCAGTGAAAACCTGAGCAGAGGTTGTGCTCTCTCTGATGCACACAGTGATGAACAGCCTTTTCTCTAGAGAAAACAGTGGCTCTACTTTTCCCTCCCGGCCTCATTCTGCCGTACATTTCTTCAATATTATTTTTTTTAAATGCATATTTTTTAACAAGCTTTTTGATTTTTTTTTTGTAGCTCGATCAAAAAAAGTAACCGAATTAGATACAAGAATAAACTCGGTGGCAGACTCATAAAGTTATTTCATTAATCACTCTTCAAAGGCCGTCCGATATCATCTTAAACTGTTGCAGTCGCAAGCAAATTCCCCATAACTGTCCTTGAATTTAGATGAGCAACTTAATTAAAACAGAAATGAACCATTATTGCAAAGGCGCACAGCGGCGGCGCGCAAAAACACAGCTAGATTAAAACTAAAAGAAGAGTTGTCGAAAATCATTTCACACTCCATTATGCTGAACATGTGCGTCAGGTCGGTAAGAAGCTGTTGTGGAGGACCATTTCTATATCTGTCCTGACCCCAGCATGCCGAACATACCTCACTAATGAATTTAGCGTCCTGACACTAGATGCTTTATGTAATTAATAGAGCGAAGGGCCGTGGTGGCAACTCCATGCTGCAAGTGACACGTAGGTAAAGATATTCGCTGAAGCATGGGAGTTTTATTTTAAAAGCACAAGACCTGTGCGATTTTATTAAAACGCACTTAAAACAGTCCTGTGAATGAAGCAGACTCGTGAAGCCGTTACATTCATCTTTCTGTCAGCTTTATTTATTAAAAAGTAGGAGTTAATATGCGCGCCCTGCATTACAGATCAGTAGCAGGTTATTTGTTTTTACACGCCTGCTATTTCTCGCTGCTTCTGTGAGACGCTGCCTCGGAGTGACGTTTCAGGAACATTGACACTTGGCGACTGAAGATGATGTCTCCGTGCTAATTAATAAGCTTGCCAGTAAAAACATTTCAAACGCCTTTAACGTCCCAGCGATCACGTGGCCATTAGAGAAACATATTCAAAATAGAATTTGCGGAGCACACGAAATGTTTCCACTGCTCCTCAGAGTGGACGGGTCGCAAATATCATCGCTCGCTCCTTCCAGCGTAGCCCACTGAAGTGCAATGACACATCGCAGGGAGCAGATAGAACCACCCCATCCAGAAACTCCATATATGCCGCAGAGAGTACGAGCCAGTGCGAGTGCGAGGGCTGAGGGCCTAGTAAGGGAGGCTTGGTGGAACGAGCCTGGTTTGAATAAGCAGCGTGGCTACGGGGAGCTCTGGGATAGTCACCAAGTGTGCTGATTAAAGTTGTGATATTAAACAGTGCTGGCTGCTGCTGCCTGCCAAGCCTCTCTCAGTGGCATTTTACATTGTTTAAAAGGGCCAGTTGGACTCATCTTGCCACTTGCTGCACAGCGTTGCTTACATCTCTTTTTTTTTCCACCGCGGCTGCCTCACGTTAGGGTTGTACATTTACTTTAAATAGACTTTTCCCACATCCCACTTTTCCCACTTTGGCTGAAGGTTTTTTTGCTTTGCTCGCAAGTCGACCTTAAAGACGAGTTTGCATATTGCCAGCGTCATATAGACGAAGCTGCTGTGATAAAAGCCTCAGGACATGTTTAGGTTTGCTGCTGTGACCTCATTCAACCTGCATTAAAAACGTCACTGCAAATCCCAGTAAAACTCTGCTATTCTAAATATACAATGCACAAATACTGAAAATCATGCTCACTTCTAGGAAACGCACTAGAACAACCCAGCCCCCCTCCTACCCCCCCATCCCGAAAATGTCAAACCGCAGACATGGTGGTCACTCCAGGTTGTTACGTTTCTTTAGCCTCGACTGTGCAGATATTAAAGTTTAGTGCACTTGAGAAGCCAGCGAATGTTGTAGTTTGATCTCAAAAGTTTGGAATGAGACGCACAAAGATTAAGTCGTGGAGAGAGGGAGGGAGGGAGGGAGGGAGAGAAAGAAAGAAAAGGCAGCAAGAAAAGTGAGGGACTTTTAGGGGCAGCTGTGTTTTATTAACCCAGTCATAATGCCCCTAAAAATCCTTATTGCTCTTGCAATGGTCAACAAATCCCCGGCTGCAACACGCCGAGGATCTGTGAGCGGCGTGCGGGGACTCATTATCGGCCAACTGTTGCACTGCGCTGTCAGAGCACGAGTCACTGTGTACGGGTGATACGGGTTACGCTCAAGAGATTTTAACCTCACTTCAACCAAGTGTTGAAGTCACACAGCTTATTGAATTGCATCACGCTTCATTGGTTTCGCAACACGTTTGCAATCGCAGATATGCACAAATATGAAAATGTTAACAGTTGTGGGGAACAGAACGGAGGGCATCTCTTCACCTGCAATACCCATGCTAACCTTTGTCTCGGACATATTCCTACCAAAATCTGCATAGTGCACGATCCTGTGTTCTTTTTCCGTCTCGACTTTGTATTTGGGTGTCAGGGGACGGACTGAAAGACAGAGGCTCGCTGGCAGGTAACACAGGAAGTCAGAAGTAAACAAACTCAGAGTGTATGATGATCTATTGCACTGACTGGTAGAAATACCTGGGGGGGGGGGGGGGGGGGGGGGGGGGTATGAAGAGAGGTAAACGTTGACATATCTTGACAGCAGACATAAAGAGAGAAACGTTAAACGACAATGGGGTAGACAGGTGAGGCGAGGCGAGAGGACGTGCAGCGATACAGGCTAACAGACAGACAGACACAGAGAGAGAGAGAGAGGGACGTCCTAGTCAGACAGGACGTGGAGGACCGATCCAGGCCTGGGTGTGGTGTGGTGGGCTGTCGTGGCTGGAGAGCGAGTGGTGTGGAGTGGTGCTCTCGATGTCGGTGAATGAGTCATCGGAAGGGAGGCTATTCTGTTCAGTTTCCCTGCGGGACGGCTACTAGTAAAGGAAGGAAGGGAGGAAGGAAGGAAGGAAGGACCCTCTTCTCTTGGAAGGGAGAGAGAGAGAGAGAGAGAGAGACTCACACGGGGAGAGGGAGTGAGGGAAAGTGTTGACGATGACTCAGGGCCACGAACCACATGGTGATGGAGAAGGGAGGGGGAGAAATTACTCATCAGAGCATGTGGAATCTCATACGGCTATCACAGGGGTAAACTATCTGGGCGCGTATGAAGAGACGTAAACGTTGACATATCTTGACAAGACAGCAGACAGACATAAAGAGAGAAATGTTAAACGGCAATGGGGCAGACAGGTGAGGCGAGGCGAGAGGACATGCAGCGATACAGGCTAACAGACAGACACAGAGAGAGAGAGAGGGACGTCCTAGTCAGACAGGACGTGGAGGACCGATCCAGGCCTGGGTGGGGTGTGGTGGGCTGTCGTGGCTGGAGAGCGAGTGGTGTGGAGTGGTGCTCTCGATGTCGGTGAATGAGTCATCGGAAGGGAGGCTATTCTGTTCAGTTTCCCTGCGGGACGGCTACTAGTAAAGGAAGGAAGGGAGGAAGGAAGGAAGGAAGGACCCTCTTCTCTTGGAAGGGAGAGAGAGAGAGAGAGAGAGACTCACAAGGGGAGAGGGAGTGAGGGAAAGTGTTGACGATGACTCAGGGCCACGAACCACATGGTGATGGAGAAGGGAGGGGGAGAAATTACTCATCAGAGCATGTGGAATCTCATACGGCTATCACAGGACTGACCGTGTGCTTCCCCCATGGCTGCGACTCAGCCGCCATCGGCCCCTGAGGCACCAGCCGAACGCGACCTGGCCCCAAGAACAGAGAGACGATGCGAGTCAGGGTGAACCGGTGGTCAAACTAAGAGGAGAAGAGGTTCTCAGCACTTTGATCAGAGCCGAGCGTCCTCCACTTCTGTCCACCTCAGGGCGTCACCGAACGTCTCGGCTCTCGGTCAACACCTCTGTGAGCGATAAGCATATTCCAGCTTCACGTGTTGTTATATTAGAGAACAGAGCTGGAGTTTGAGTTGGAGAAGTTGCAGCAGTTACGGAAACTCCTCAGTGAGGGAGGCCAGTTTGCATAAAAATGGGAAGTATTAGTGTAAATATTGAGGCATTTTGAAACAGGACTTTCCCTTCACTCTGTCTGCTCAGGTTTGGGTTTTAAAAGACAGCAAACCAGTGAAGGTCTCTGGTGCTGTATCCTCTGAATCCTCTCACAATATTTCATCAACAGCAGAATGAATGAATCTACTGTATCCACAGAACATAAGGTGACATTTAAAGTCCAGTTGCCATTCTCTTTTTTATAGAGCTCAACTAACAGAACAGCGCTTTCATGGCTACGTAAATCTGTCTTTACAGCGAGCGACAAATGTGCCACGCTAATGACAAGACAGAATAGATACAGGCTAAAAGACGAGTAGTGTCTTGATGGACATCTGAGTCAGCTGAACCTGCTCATGTGGTTGGATTTGGGTTGGTAGTGGGCAACAAAGCGTTAACCGTCAGTATGCATGTGCAGTGAGTCAGTCCTGGACACCTGTTGCAATTACATTTCTTTGAAACATTGAAAGCATATTCAGCAAAAAACGATGGCGATGAGCAAACCACGGTGGCGTGACTGAACAGGTGAGCGAGGCACACCCATAAGACTAGTTTACCCCCCCCCCCCTTGCCAGCAGCGGCACGGTTCCAGATCTCTCTCTAACAGAGGCTGTCATTAGGGTGTGTGCTGACAACACTCCAGCACCAGGAGAGCCACTCAAATCCACAGCAAACACGGCAGACAAAAGGGAGTGGGCAAGAAAAACTGGAGCAGACCTTCCGTGGGTGGATTTCTCCATCTCACCCCTGTTTAAAAATGAGAATGAATCCCCCCCCCCCCCCCCCCCACCCCTGACCTGCATTTGGCCAATCAGCCTGTGAAACCTGGCTCTGGTATGACTAGAGTAAACAGAGAGGAGTGTAATCAGATATCACATATCTGCAGTGGTTATTCCCCCTCACTAACTAATCGCCCAAATTCATGTGATGCAGTTGTTGCTGTCCGCTGTCTCTGTGGATCCTCTGTCGTCGGTCAGACTTTGCTTCGATACAACGCGTGGTGTTGCGTCACATTTTAGTCGTCATGTGCTGTGGATATGAGCTGTTACAAAAATATTTACACACAGCAACCAGCAGATGAAACGGCTGCGTCGCTATAACCTAATTAACTGCCGTGTCCCGATACTTGAGGACACTTGCTATTTGAAAATTAATAAATTAAAATTTCTCAAACCGAATTACAGACTGCCATGGCAGTGACCTCTCTATTTCCATACGTAATTGATTGCGATCTAAAGATTGAATGGTTTATCCCTGTTAAGCAAGGAAGTGCTTTGTAACTTAGGAAGAGGTTACATCAGACACGTACTGCATGCATTACATGGTCCTGTCACAAACTGTCTGATGTGAAGGATCCCATTATGGATTCCGACATCATTAAATAAACTCCTCAGTAAACAAACTGCAGTTGCTTGTTTGGAAAAGATCTGGCAGATGTACGCCAGCATTGTAAACAAATGACAGGACTGTGCCGCGAGCGCAGATAGTTTACTGGCAAGCAGAGTGAGAGGTCAGAATAAATACCACACATAACTTCCAGGTTTCAGCCACAGGTGTAGCAAGTGGCGCTGTCTGTCACACACACACACACATCGACGTGAGCTCTCAGGCTCAGGACTGTGCGCACAAAAAAATGTATACTCATGTTTGTCTTTGTGATTATGTTTGTGTTTGGCTCTATTCGCTCTCTCTCTCTCTCTATATATATATATATACACACACACACACACACAGACACACACACACACACACACACACACACATATATGATATAGATAGATATGGATAGATATATAGATATTAGCAGAGGGACCACTACAGTGCAGATGTTTTCATCTAGTGTGAAAACGTTTAAGGTATTATTATTTTACGGTTGTATTATTATTATAGTTTAGAGTTGCTACACAACCTGAGCTTGAGTTCAGCCTAAATATATGGAGAGGTCATTCCTCTTCTCCCTTGCTCTTCAGCTCAGTCATGCATGTTGGCAGACCTGACCAGCACTTTCTCTTTGCATTGCAAAATCAGTTGGAAGCTGAACTCGGCTCGGCGTTGTGTGTGCCCAGTGTTGAGTAACAATGAGCTCCGCGGGGCGATTGGCACATGTCTGTTTGGTGCTGCAGACACAGTTATGCCATTGTGTGGAGTCAGCTAGTAAATGTGTGTGTTAACGTGTGGAAGGCGAGAGGAATAGTGGATGTTTGTTTTGGCACAAAGATCATTTGCCAAAGACGTGGCTCCACTGCCAAAGCCCTACCAAACAAACCCAGCTGCTGCAAAGTGTTTCATCTCTCCGTCTCCGCCGGTGCTGAAGGAAAGGTGGTCATTTCCCTCCCTGCAGCACCTCTTCACAGCTCTTCAGTGAGCTAAGAGGGCTGATGGTGGGCTGTGGTATGCCCTCTCGTGTGTGGTGTTGTTAGAAATCAAACACAGACAGCAGAAGGCTACTATTTCCCCAAACGGCTCTGTTTGATGGGCAGTCAACAAGGGGATGAAAGTCAACATTTTTCAACTCATCATAAGCTAATCAGTGGCATGCCAGGGCGTCATGGCAGCTCTGATTGTTTCTTCTACTCTCTGTGGCTCACTTGAAGTCCCATTGTCTGGCCCAAGCCGACATCCTCCAGCCCAGAGGGCCTCTGTGCCAAGCTTGGCTCCGAGGGCATAACAAGAAGGGAAAAGCCATCATCCTCAAAACCGTCTTCCATTACAGAGGAGAGGTTTTCCGCTTCTATCGAAACTGTCAATGGAAGTCATTCAAGCCACTTGGAAAACATTGATTGCTGCTTTTTGGTCTTTATGTTGGCAAAACCGCCGGTCACGTGGGCAGCAGGATCCTTCCATAGTTGGTTTTCCGAAGAAAGGGAGATTGTGCGTGTTCATCTGTTTTCATATCCTCGATACTCTCTGGTCTTGTAAGCAAGCACTGTTGATCTGCAGGGCACATGTTCAGCTGACAGGTCTGTACAATATCAGCATCTATGTTGGTTTTTTGCAACTGATGGGGACATGAATACATTGCCTATGTGCCCATGGAGTATATTTTTCATTAGAGCTGAATAAAGAGCTGTTTTGTGTAGGCAGCACGGTGGTAGGAGCCACAATGTGACAGGGAGGCCCGAGGCGACCTTAAACCCAGTAATGTGACTTCTTGGAACTTCCTCCTCATTCCTTGGGCATAAGAACAGTGGTCTAAATCCAAAACCAACAGTTTGGGAAATATCTGTTACAGCTGCATCCCAAATATTCAGATATCTTTCGATGACACTCTTAGTTGGGCTGACTGTTTCTTCTTCCCTCGTGCCATTTGTGTTTTCTTATACTTGGCCCTTTTTGTGTTGACTCATCTTTTCTTTGTGCAGTCCAGGCTATTTTGGACAGTGCGGATGTGGGAATTCAAATTATACATACATACGAACACACACACGCACACACGCACACACACACACACACACACACACACACACACACACGACTACATGTAGGAACAATATCTTCATCATTTTTATGCCATGACTAGGGTTCCTCTTCACGTCATTACTTGTGACACCGACTAATTATAGGAATGTAGATGATAAATCAGGAACCTCGTATCCATCGAGTTAAAAATGAAGCCACCATAAACTATAGCCTCTTAGCTTAGCATGAATAGTGGAAATGGGGAAACATCCAGCCTGCGTGACACCATCAGAATAGAATCCACCTCTAAAGCATTTTTATAGTAAACTGATGAACATGCGGCCTCTCATTTGTTAAATTTGTGCAAACACAGGTGTGTAAAAGCACCAGTTTATGGTTTCACACTGAGTTAAATGCTGTGTTTCTTGGCTGGGCACATTCATTTCCTGATGTCTTATCCCAGTGAGGTTCGCAAGGAAACACAACTAAGTACTGAACTAAGATATTATATATTTAACGTTGGTCTATAAGCCGCTGCTGGCTCCAGCTGCTTTACAACTTTAATGCACCAACCTGAGATGCACTTCCTAAAATGTACCAGCCCTAAACGGGTTCAGCCTCGAACAAACTAGTCCGCCTGAAAAACACCTTAAAGCAAAAGTGTCTGTGCCTGTTCTACAAGGCTGTGCTGTCATGGAGGCTGAACAACGTGCTGTCATAGAGGCGGCCAAGACACAATGACTTCTACAAGTGCATGCGCTCAGTGTCGCTATTAATGATGCTGACCTGACAATGTATGCTTTCACGTGGTGGCTTTTCCTGAAAGTTACAAGACGCACACCCCCTAATAAATACAAAGTATGAAAGGTGTGTAACTGTGTGTATTTGATGGCCGGTTGCCGATGCTGTTCGTCTTGCCATAAGGCATACTGTTATTTTTAAGCGGAACTCCAGCACAGTGAGTCTTTTCAGGTTCTGAGATATTGATACAGCGACGAGTTCCTGCATCAGAGCGTGGTCTCTCTCTCTCTCTGTTTACTTATCTCTGGTGACATTTCAACCTCCCTGTGCCCCTGACTGTCCAATAGCCTCTGGCTGCAATAAGCGGCTGTATTAAGCGAGGGGAGAATAAAGACATCTCAAGGCAACATCAACAGAGGAGATCAAGGCTAAAATTAATGCAGCGAGCTCCGAGGCCCTATTCTGCCAGTAGAGCCTTAGCAACAGCAAGAGTTTCATAAATCAATTTGTTTTAAAGGCGCATGTACATAATAGAATAAACACACCCCTGCTCCCAAGGCTGCACGGGGGTGTGAGTGAGCATGTTCTCAGCAGAACTTTGTCAGTGCACCCAAATTCCCCTCACCGGTCCCCCCACTCCCCCAGCCTCCGCCCATCCACATGAACCTCCTGTAACGCTGCGTGCAGAGCAAACTCCACTCTGACTGCATCAGAAAAGCCATTTAAACACCCGGGTGACTCTTTTTATTAGCTCAAGTGCCAAAAAGCTTTTCCACAATAAGCACCTCCTCAAGAAACAATTAGCGCAAGTTCCATCATTTATCACCAGCCTCAGCACACTGGGTGTTCTTCATTCTACAGAACTGTCATATTTGTCAGTTGTCAAAGAAGGCGAGAGAAGGTTGGAGAATTCTCTCACACAAGTCCAGTGTTGGGTTATTGTAAGCGATCCCTTATAATGGCTCATAATCCCTCATAATGCTGACTTCCACAAAGGCACAGGACACGGAAAAAAAAGAAAAAAAAAACTGTCACAGCTGTCAAATCTGTTCCCCACGTTCGTTGTGTTGGGTCGTTATTAGGCTGAGTATTTTGATTCCCACAGAAGGCTTTGGTTTTACGAATTGCTACTCTTTTTCTTGGTGCCTTTTCTCAAAGCTATTTTTAAACAGGGTCTCTATCCAAGGATAAAATAAGTCATACTATGTGTTGCTGTTTCTCAGGAAAGTAGCCAAATATTAAATCACTTCTGGCTGCATGAGTGATCTTTGTGAGATCTCAGTGGCACAGAATGAGGTCGAGGCTGAGGAGAATCATCTTTTTAGTGTTTGAGTTGAAACAGGATGAAACTTGCCACATGTTGCTTTCAGTGTCCTGCTGAGTTGTTGCTGTGAGGATGCCTGTGTCCAAAGTGTGCCCGCGAGTGGTTCGCATATAGAAAATATGTGATGTGGCTGTAGACATGGTCTTTGTTAGCATCTACACGAAAAGTATAGCAGGCGATGAAACTGTTTTTGATTGTTGATCTATGCCTCTACAGACTAAAGTACCTCTTATATGTTATTTGCAAGTAAAAAATTTCTAACCAAAACAATACCTCATAAAAGCTTCGGAAATGTGGGCTTCAATGGCTCTTTTCTCTCTCGGCCTCATGCTGACGATGATAAGATAAGCAAACATCAAGTGTGTATGTTGGCTGCAAATCAATAAGTCTTCAGTATTTTATATTCTGACAGTTATATTATCAGGACTTATTTGGGTAACACTACTGTAGATACAAATATCTTTAGGTTCACTCTGGGAGTCATTTAAACCTCACTCGAATTCATTATTGGCTGCCAAAGCCAGTGGAGGGGGGTTATGAAAAACTGGTGGTCTCTTCAGCTGGTAAGCACTATGACAACTGTGTCTTTGTGTGATCTGGCTGTCTCAGGGTCAACAGGATATGGTACGTTGCAGGCATAAAGCTAATTAACTAGTCACTGTCTACGTTTCCTGGAAGCTGAGATACTTTTATTCTCACCTCTTTGCTTTCATTTTTATTTTTGTCTGAGCCGGACTGTCACACAGAAAGCTTGTAAAAGTGACTTGATTCTTGTTTTAGAAGTGTAGCTCCTTTTATTGAACTGAATGTTAAAGCAGTCAAATAGCTTTGTTAAGTTTGTTCTCGCTAAGACACTTCAGCGACATTTGTTGTTGTGCCAACCAGGACATATCTATTTATTATACTGTCCATAAAAAAACTTCAAAACATCTGCAACTAAATTATCCATCGTCATAACATAGGAGCATAACTTTGGATGTCATGAGTCCCTATGTAATACTGACAGTCACAGTCTTGGTCAGTGATATGTACCAGTGCCTGAAAGTCAAAGGGAGAAAAAGGAACAAGAAGAAGTCAGGAATGGTCTTCTACTTTCAGATTTACAACCATGGGGTCACCAGTGGAAGTGGAGCTGGAGCAGAGTGGTGCAGAGCTCTCCTCCCTCATTGCTTCCTTCACCTCCCGTGCTCCCTGCTCCCACCCAATTTCTTACTCTCCATTACTCTATATGGCTCCTACTGCAACTTTTGTACTCGTACACATAGCTGAATACATTCTGCTTCCCAGTCAGCATATGGAAAGAAGTACTCAGAGCCTTTAAAGTATAGCAGCTTGTTGGAACAAGGCTGCATTTAAAGTAAAGGTCATGCTTTTAAACTACTGAACTAAAGTAAACATATTAAAGTGTTTGATCGAAACTTCCCGTCCAACAGTTGGTGCCTGTCAGAAAATCATGAGCGTCACGTGTTATGAGCTGCTTGAATGTTTTGCATTCAAAATCCTTTCTCCTTTTAGGTTACAGACGCGTGATGGTGTTGAAAAGTTGTATGTATTGTATGTAAGTGAGAAAATGTACTTTGTCACGCTGCTCTTTCATATGCGTGATCTGTGTGTCATGTATGTCGAGGCATGAATAGCTTGAGGCTCGTGTAATCATTTATGATACAGAATTTACACAGAACCCTCTCTGTGTAGCCCTGCCTCTGTGCGGTGTGGTTCCTTTATGCGCTGTGGAAAAGCCACCAGTTAACGAGATAATGTCATTTAACTTTCAGTGACTGCAACTGTGTCATGACAAACTAAACCAAAGTGATGTTTTTTTATTTCACCAGTAAGAGAAAAAAAATAAGAGATCCATTCTCTCTTTTTCCCCTTTTCAGCGATGCTGTAATAAAACATTTTGGAGTTGGATTTATTAGTCCCAGAAAATCTCAACCAAAATTTCGATCCATCCAATCGTCCAACTACACCCCCTAAGAGACGTTACAGCAATCTTGGTCCATGCATGAAGGCAGGATGTTTTTGATGAAGCAGTGGGCTTAATTTAGGTCCAAGCATTCTCAGTATCTGTCACCTAACTCCCAATGATCTCAGTACACAGTACTGGAGGTGTATGTGTGTGTGTGTGTGTGTGTGTGTGTGTGTGTGTGCGCGTGTGCATGCGTTCATGTTTATTCAGGCAGGCTCTAAATTTTAGAAATGCACACCGACACTTTGCCCTCCTAAAATGGAGAGACACGTCCATCCTCCTTTTTTACTCGCTGAATACATTAATTATCATTGCAGCTTCTTTACCGACTACAGTGATATATGCTTTCTGTTCGATAAGAATAGTGAATCATCAAATGAACTGGTTATTAAAAATAATCCGACTAACTCTGCCAAACACACACACACACACACACACACATTTTTTTCCTCTCAAGGAACTGGCTTAGTTTTAGCTCCTAGTTGGCCATAAAATAACCAAACAGGCATTAAGCAGTGCCAGCAATCCAGCAAAAGCAAAAGACAAATGCCAACAACCCCTGCCAAAGACGTGAACTTGCACCCAGTGTTCTCTTCCTTGCACATGGAGAAATGTTCTGCCTATTTCTTTGAATTACACATTTTTTATCCTGCCTGCATGAAGCATGTTTTTATTCATGACATTTCGGAATTTGAAAATTCAGTTGTAAAGCAGCTACCTGCTGTATAATGTGATGATAGAAACCTGCATTTTCAGGCTGCGTTCACAGGCCCGACATGCTATGCAGTATGTGTCTGATGGGCGCGTGCATATGCTGAAAAGGTTTCTGAAAGAGAACCTCGTGACGCTGCGACCTCGAGCCCGCCGTCATTTTAATGCTGCGTTAAAGCGAGCACGCTCTGACTTGTCAATTGACTGTGAGTGGTGAGGGGAGAGGCGTGTGGTCCTCACGCACCCGGGGCGAACGGAGAGAAAGGAGGACCACACAGCAGCATGGTCAGATCAGCTTGACTGGGACCATATTTAAAATCTGGGTCAGAGTCCAGGCCATAACCTCGATCTCTCGCACACTCGCACTCACCAGCGCTCGACACTCTTCTGCACCCCACTTCTCCTTCATCCAATACCACTTACCCCCTCTTTGTCCTTTCACTCCCTCCTTGCAGCTTTATCTCCTCACCAGCATAACATATTCACTTTGTGCCTGTCACAGAAGCAGCTGTGTTGCCATCTGCCTTTTAGGTTTACGGTTTTCCGAGTCGGACTATAAATGAAGATTAACCTTCGTACTGCATTCGAAAAATACATTCAAAATAAATATCAAATTTAGATTTGTGAAATATTGCGAATGCGGCGGTTGATTTTTAACTGTTGCTCTTCTCCCATGAAGAATTAAGAAAATTTGAGGCGGGCGCAAGGAACGGCAATATGATTCATATTCAGGTCCAGCGGCAGCCAGATGACTGAGAGTTATGAGTCTTACAATAAGCCTATTCAGTAGTGCTTTACAACGTTTAAGAAAAAACAGGCGCAGCTGTTTCTGCTGTAAGTTCAGAGGACATAAAATTCACGTACTTCAATTAAATGGTAAACAAGACAAGACAAAAAAGGATTTTTGGGAGGGGGACATATTGTAAAAAAAAAAATACTACATTCCTCCATGTGAGGGTCCAGGAATCACTTGCATGTGTTTTGATTTTTTGCAAATATGCAAAGCTGGTAAGTGTGAGATTATACACAGCCCAGAGGGCGCAGCTGTTGTTCAGTCAGGGGGCATCTCCGCTGCATACCTCACTTATTCAACGATATTGTCTTTTTTTCCTACAAATTCACAAAATGATGAAAATCACTACAGTCGTTGAAACAGTCTGAATATGTCACGTGTTTTTTTTTTTTTTTTGCTGAAGTTTAATTTCTTGCCATTTCTGAATCTTTCGACCACATCTCGTGGTCTCCCTCATCTGTCGAAGCCGCTCATTTAAAATCCATCCATTCCTAATTCCGTGTATCGAAAAAGTCTGCATATGTTTTGTGGGGAATTTAATGTGTTTCTGGTCGGAAACTGTTCAAGAGCCAGAGTTTGATCTAAGATTTGAAAGGTGCCTCACTGCTTCCTATTCACCAAGGCAGACCTAGCTGCCCTACAGCAACTATGGCTGTTCTCTTGCTACCATTCATCATGCGAAAATGACAAACAGTGTACACACCATAAATACAGGAATAATACAGTGCAGATCAGCTGGCATAAATGTCTGTGCTTCTTTTCAGCTCGATGGCTCTGAAACTATTGTTGTGCTTACATGGCTGCCAACAATGAGACATGGTGACATTGTCCTGTTTTCATGCTGGAGGCCTCCCAGTCAGGAGTTCTCGAGAATCCATTTTCAGCGTGACACAGAGACAGGCTCGCCACCACCAGCGGCGCCGAGCTGAACTGCAGAGCTGCTGCTTTAGAGCCCTGCTGAGACCTGCCAGACCCACAGCTTCCCCTGCCAAGGGCCTCGGCTCCCAGTCAGCTCGTGAGTTACAGCCCTCGCTCCTGACACGCACATGCTAACACACACAGACACACACACACATACAGATAGCCTAAATGTGTACACTATATAGGCATGCAGGCACATGCATAAATGAACGACAGAGTGAAATATATGCATAGGTGCACATACATAATTACACCCCGATAACATTGAGTGTGGCGAGTTAATGTATGAGGGCCCCTGATGTACAGCTACATATATCCCTAACCCCATTTTTCAAATTGGCACCATAGTGACCTCTGGAACTCACACATACTCGCACACAGATGGACACAGACATATGTAAACAAAATAAATGTGGCACATTGCAGTAAAATGAGCATGTCCTCCAACAGCAGCTCTATCTGTCAGTGTTTAAGGTCAAGGTCCGGGAGCTTGTGGTTCTGCTGGATTGATCTGCCTGGGCAAACATGTAAAGTGGAAATGACCATACTTTTGATTAAGGGCTTAGCAGAAGGCGTGTGTGTGTGTGTGTGTGTGTGTGTGTGGGAGTGAGAGAGGAGGGAGCATCAATATATGACTGTATTATATTGTAAAGTAAACAGTAATGTGTAATGTGTATCAGCTGCTGTGAGGTTCAGCTTTTTTTTTTATGCATTAATGAAAATCTTGCAGATGATTATTTGTGACTGGTACAGAGGGCTGGTAAAAAGCTGCCATGATTCTGCTGACGCAGCCATTGTAGTAGACTAATAATCTTGTTCATACTGTATTACAGAGTCTGCTCAAAGCTGTAACCATTGGGTTTTATCACTGTCAACGTGACTGAAATGATTGATTCCACCTCAGAGGTTTTTAAGTATTTATTGCTATCATTTGGATTGAAGTTTGTAGTCATGGTAAATAAACTAGTAGGCGCAGTGATTAAAAACACCTGGTTAAAAGGAAAGTCCACTGATTTTACCCATCAGTCAGTTAACAAATCATACAGGGTCTCCTGCATGTGTGGGAAAATATGTTGACTATGTCTTTTGTTAACTTACTGTTGTTGCTTATTATCAGTTTTGTTGAATGTGAGTGGCGTTTTTGGAAACTTTCCATATGTCAGTTTTAAAGTCAGTCACAGTCGAGTCGTTTTCTCTCAGAAAGGCACAGATTGTGATTGTTTTGTGTCTAGCCTTATACAAATGTATGTGCTATGATTGGATTCTTTTTTTCTTTTCTTTTTTTTTTTGACTGTTTAGAAATAGTTATAACATACTTTGAAGAGTCAGTGGTCAGATAAAAGATACTTTCTGTATTTCGTGATCGTGATCATTTTCCGCCCAGATGAACACGAGTGGCTAATTTTACAACTTGTCTGGTTCCTGTTACAACAACAAACAGGGTTAGTTTACAAAATTAGTGGTCTGGTGGTTTTTGTGAAGAGGGCGGTCTGACATGGAGTCAAATTCCCGGCCTGAATTATTGTTTCAGTCGACCGCTGCGTGAACGGGCCAGAAGCACCGGCTGTGCAAGACGACAACACATTTCATTAATATGATTAATACTGACGAACACTAATTGAAGCTACAACAATACCTGTGGTTTTTGAGAACTGACACTACAAACAGTACTGGACCTGCATTAAGTGGCACTTTGTTTCACTTTGCATGGGATTGTTCAGTGTTCCAACAATTCTGAAGCAATTTGTTTGTTTTTGTGTTGTTTTTTTGTTATTTTGTTATTGTTTATTTCCTCTCTTGTATGATGGAATTCTGTGTCTTTTTTTGTGTGACATGTTTCCAGCAATTGTCTATTTCTGTATCAAATGTTTTTAAAAACCAATAAAAATCAAACAATTTAAATGAAATAATAATACTAAATACTTTTTTCCCCCCAACAAGTATGACAAAATGCATGTGTGTGTACATGTCTGTGTATGTTTGTCAGGGTCTGGAGACAAAAGCAAATATTGCTGTGCCATGTTCTTGCAAATATAAGACATACATCACTCTAAGGCTCTTGTGTACATTGAAAGCCACTGAAGTCGTTATATATAATTAGTAAATCAGTTCAGATTTGTCAGTGCTGTTTAAAAACGTTGGCAGAGCGGTATGACGGTGCACTGATTAGCACTGACGCCTGACAGGAAGACAGGTCTGACAGAGACATGTATAGTGGGGGTTCGAATGAACTGGGTTTGGCCCAGCATCCCAGTCAACATAACAGCTGGATAAGACTTTTACCGGGCATATCGATATATAGCAGTCATGTGAGGTCTTATAACGTGATTCAGACTTTACAAATGTATCGTACAACAAGTCATATATTGTCTGCACACGAGCTATAACTTTAATGTTTACACTAAGTGCAGGAATGTTCATGTGATGTAACAGTGATGTAATCGAGCGCGGCGTGGGTGTGGAGGAAGAGTCCCCTGGGCAGAGCTAAGGTCTTAAAGTAATAAAACGCTTTGACCCAGACCCTACACACCCACTCACAGGGACACAGCACCCCCTCTCCCAGCCCCACTAATGCTTTCATATTTTGGGAAACATGCCCTTGTACACACCCACAAAGAAAGACGCACAAAAAAGACAAGAAAAGGGGATATGAAATGAAATAACAAACATATGTTTCTCTGATCAAGACGAGCACAAAATGTACCCGGACCCAAATTTGGATGCGTTTCGCCCCCCGCCCCCCGAAAACATCCCTGTTGTCTGGTGGTGTTCATCATCCAACGAGGAGCACATGACTTCAATCGGGTGTGGCGCATGACCTGTTATCAGACAAAAGCGTCCCACAGGGAGAGCTGACGGCAACAACTCCCATCAGCCGTAACCTCCCCCTCGTCCTGTCTGTTGACAGTCATGAGGTCTCCGTCCCTTTCGCCACGCTGAGTCTCGTGGTTAAAAGCCCATACAATGTTTGATTTAAAAAAAAAAAATCCCCTGCTTTTAATACATTCCGGCATGGCGGCATGTTGTCAATAAATCAGCTGCTTAGCCTGAGGAGGGTGTCATTAACGGATGGGGTACAATACAGTTTCTTTTTTTTTTAAGGCATTTTGTCGAGAACAAGGCCTCTGAAATTTTTTTTGTTACATCCTATAAATATCTCACCATGAGGGCCTTATGTTTCTCAGTGAGAATGGCTGGCTTGTGTTTCACACATCAACACTGGAAGCCTGGACAAGCTTTGTGGTCATGCAAATTGAAATGCAAATACATGTCAAGAGCTGTATCCTGTTTCATCTGATTCTCTAGTCTCCTTTCTCAGCCTGGCTGATTAAATCATATCATATATATCACATCACATCAGAATAGTGGTCATATGTATATTGGGAGTGCAACGTGTATTGTGTCTCATTGCTTGACACAAGACAGTCAACATTACTGGCCATCGCTTGCCTTATCTCAGTTTCAGTGACAGCGCTGTCTGGACAGGTTTAATGGGGTTTTAGCTGACGGCTCTGCAGCAGCGCTGAAGCCCATTACAACCTATGCTCTTTTATGTTGCATGTTAAGTTTCATGGGCAGGCAGTTAAAATGCTTCTGCAAGTGTTTAAACGGTTAATAAACCAAACTGTTCCAAAGGTACCACATAGAAATAAGTAAGGTGGGAGCCAGGGAGGAGAAGTGGACATGACTTATAAAACTTTATTACTAAACTTTCCCTCATTGATTCGTGGTTGATAAAAAAAAGGCGAGCAATGAACAACCAAAAGGGTAAAATCCAATTGAGCATTAAAAAAAAAAGAAAATGTAACACTATTTTATTTGTGTGTGTGTGTGTGTCCAAGTCTAAAAGCCACTCATCCCATCACAAGGTATTGTTAATAAAAGGCACTGCCCACAGGCAGCTGGCCACAGTCTTCCCAAGGCACTACACAGGGCACTACAAATTAAAGCAGTGTTCACTAACACAAGGTTAGTGAGTTCGTCCACTGTGGAGCTACTGTATGAAAAGGGCCAATTGTCTGGTGCAGCCCTGATGGCTGCATGAAAATCAAGCGAGGACGCTTTGAATCAGGCCTGTATGTGACCATGGCTAATTGTGGAATGAATCAAAGAGCCAAGAGGACTGCACGAGGGATGTGAACGCAGATGTAAAGATAAACGGCTGCAATGATGACCATCGCTTTGAGTGATGCTAAAAATAATAATATATATGTCTGATGGTACGATAAGGATTGTGTGCGCTTACCATGTGTTGCACGCTGAATAAAGATTTTGTTCAAAATATGAACCGTGTTTTTGTCTGAGTTCCTTTACATTTTTCTATAATCTTTCTAATGAGTCTGCTTCTTTCTGTATCTTTCGTGGACTTGCCTTCCTCCATTGATCCTCTTGTTATTATATCTTGTTATATGAACGTAGCTTGAAAAACATCTCCTTAGAGAGCTGGGCATTGTCGTTTTTATACACACAGACTAGTGCACTGCCTGGGGAACTACTGCTGGTGTAACTGTATGCATTTGGGGTTTTAGTAAACATTTATAGCAGTAAGATGATGTACTTGGTGGCAATTTAAAATAAACCTTAGTGCTTAAGTACTGTGTGATGAAAGAACATGTCATCCAGTCCAAATGAGCGGTGTTTTTAATAGTGCTTGGACAATAATGGAAGTCTATGGCACAGGGAAATAAACTGTGTTAGGCCTTAGTAATAAAACAACAACCTGATATAAGAATCGATTGATTGTTCCTTCTCTTTTCATAGGACCTGTTGAGCTTCTTTAGTTGCTAAACATGGTTTGCACAATGCTCCTGGTAAATATACTGTTAACACCCAGATGACATTTGTTTGCCTAAATGTAGGTCACACCAAGCTTTATGTTTCACATCAACAATGAGCAGTCACAAAATGTGGTTAAAAATGCTGACGGTACAACTCAATTTCCAGTTTATCTCACACACACACATGCACACACACGCGCAAACACACACACACATGCACGCACGAACATGCATCCAGTTCTTGAGAAGGAGAAATACGTTATCAGGCTTTGGCTGCAATGTAAAGTGGAGTAGTTGGGCTTCCATTCACTATGCATGGTGACAGCTGAAGAGACGCTGAACTCAGTGGGAAGAAGAAATGTGTCAATGATCCAACCAGCCTTGTTTAGCTCAACTACACACACACACACACACACGATGATTCAGACCTTACATTTGATTAAATGTAAGGTCTAAAACATTCTCCATATCACATGCTATACTACATTCTACCACCGAAACACGTTCAGTTAACTAGTTCACTATTTTCAGTGAGAAAGTGAAATGACAGAAACTTTGAGATCTTTCTAAAACAGCCCGTCGTTCACTGCTGCAGTGTTCAGGACCTTATCTGCTACGTCCATATCACTGGTATTCATGTCTGAAGAATCTGTGGTGAGTGTTTGTGTGAGTTTTGTTCCCAAGGCACAGCTTGACAAACCACTAAATTCCTTCAAATCCCTCCACAAATGAGTAACTGCTCTGAACAAAGCAAAAGGCAAAGCGCTTGGAAATGTCACATGACATCTTGTTTGAATGACATGAGGGGCTAATGGACACGAGCGGATTCTTTTGGTCCTGACGGGGTGGGGGAAGTGTCATCCCGACCGTGCCGCGTTTTCATAAATCACGCGTCCTGTTTATGAATGTCGGGACTGTAACTGTTTTATTTTTAGCAGCAGCGTTCACTCACTTTGTTATTAAACAGTCTAATGAAATCTCATACCTCATCTGAACTCAACTGTGGGAAAGCACCTATCTAATGGATTCAAAAGGAAAAAAAAAGAGGGGGGGGGGTGATCAGCTGCCAGCTATCCCACTTATACTATTTTTAAAAAGACTTGAGGTTCCGCCAAAAGCAGGAAAAGCTAAATCTACAGTATGAGCCAGACCCAGGAGCTGCATCAGGAGCCCTGCTCCTACAGCCTGCGCTCCACACCCTGGAGCTGCATCGGAGGAACTGCTTACATAGCCCAGTGGGACCAGTCTAGGATTTGCAAACACGCAGACACGCCTTATCTGTGCTGCATTTCTGCCAGATACTGAGCAGCCACAGACGCTTGCAGATAAAACAGAATAAGGCACAAAGCCTCATGCACACACACACGTCCGACCCTTAAACACAAGCCGGCCGACAAACAATAGGCAAAGCTAGATGCAGTTACGGTGCAAAAAAAAAAAAAAGGAAAAAAAAAGCGCATCGTTTCTTGTGTGTTTATCATTGGTAAGTACACACAGCTGTTAGTGTCCAGTGTAGCTAGTGAACAATGCTGGCAGCTCCACACCTACAGCACAAGGGACACATTAAGAGAAATAGTGGGAGGAACTGGCCCACTCACTCGACAGAGCAGTCCCGTGCGTGCGTGCGTGTGTGTGTGTGTGTGTGTGTGTGTGTGCGTGTGTTTAATTTAAAATGTCCTCATTGTTTGAGTAGCGTGAAAATCTTATTGCAGGTCACAAGAATTGCAACATATGTGCCGAGTCTGGAGAGGCCCAGGATATAAGATAAAATAATGCAGGAGGGGATTCAGACTTTCCGGGTGCATTAATCAAGTCACACCATTCAGCTCGGCTCATGGCTCGTTTTCAGTTTCTCAGAATCAGGCCACTTGCGTTTCAACTTGCAACATCAACCTAAAAGTGTCGAGCATAATGACTCATGCCAGTGACCACTGCACATTTCCTTGCTTGCATTAGTCGAGTCCCACCGAGGGAGATGATGTTTCAGATGCAGACAGAGAGAGAGAGGCCAACCTCACTCGCTGGCATGTTCCATTGCTCAACCTGCTGATCAGGCTCTTCCCCAAAGGGCCTGAATGCATATTTCACTATGGGCTGTTTCCGTTAAGAGCAGCACCAGGCACAGGTGGTTTGTCTGCCAACTGCCCCCAGCTAAACTGATATGTTTATTTAGAAATTTAAATAAGTGGAGCAATAATTTAGGTATCAAACGTGTGCAAACCACACCAGCAGGTCTGTGCAGAAACATGCATGCACACTGATATCACCACAAAAAGTGAAGGGGTGATCTCCCCTGAGCGAAACACACAGTTTTTTTTCCCTTTATAAAATCAAGATGTCGACGATGATGTGAGTGAAAGGCTAAACTGACAACAAGCAGTTGGCAGAAAATGAACTTCAGCGTGCGTCTGGCTTTTGCAAGAGTATGAAATATCCAATTTCAACAGCAATCCCTATGGCCTACAGCGACATATGACCCAGAAACTTCACTCGGTCACTGGTATGGTTGGCTGTGAACGAACACACACGCACACATGCACACACACACGCACGGGAAGGCCTCCCACTCTCTTTCACCAGCTCACCCAGAGAGCTCTCCCTCTTAGCAATCCCTTTTTTTTCTGATGGCCATTGCGAGAAGCAGACGGTTTTGCCATCCCTCTCCCAAAATAGCCACCCGTTAGCACGGCCAGGTCAGATGGTTTTGAAACATCCATGGCAAACGGTGATGGAGTGGAGGGGTGATGGGGGCAACGAGTGCGTGACCACCTCCTGGAGAGCTCCAAAGAGCTGGTCATGGATGGGCTTCAAGTGGAGGTTTCTTCCACTTTGGTGACAATGAGTGCTGAGGAACAAAGTAGGGGTATCTAAGAGAAACCGGTGGTGGCGGTGGCGTGGGTGGGTTGCATTTGCAAGAAACAGGTGGCGATTCTTCCATCAATCTTTACAATGTTTACTAGCTAAGCGTATAAAAACCTGCACCTCCTACTCCAATTCACCAACAGGGTAGCACGGGTGCTTACTCATACATACAATATTCAAAAAAATCTCATTTCATGTTTTTGTTTGTGTGCCAACGTCCATTCCTCTGTTGGATTTGTCTGGTTCAACGGCCTCTTATTGAGTGGTGACGTGATTTAATCGACAAGCGCCTGGGGCTCATGGGAAATGGTGTTTTGCAGATGCGGACATATTAAACAATATTAGATTGTGTTATTATCTTTATCTAAACATATGAAGTGAACCACTCGCACTAAAAATGTGACTCTGTGCCAGTGCTGGATTTTTTAGTTATGAGTGTAATTACAAACGTCAGTGGATTTTTTTCCCCCTCAACTTCTCAAACACAACGAGGAAATGTGGTTTTACTTTGGCTTTTTGAGTATAGCACAAGTATGTGTAAGTGAACCATGGTGGGTGTGCAGGACTTTTTCACACAGTCGGAACTATTGATGAGACAAAGACATTTTGACATGTAAGAACTTAAGCAGTAACTCTGACGAATACATATAACACTACACAAAATGTAAAGGAATCGCACCGTTTCCAAAGAAAGGACCAAACCGTTAATGTGCCGGCACTTGTAAACAAACAGGTTTCTAAGAAACATAACTAAGAAATAACTCTTCTTAAATATGTTTGTGTTTCCCCACTAGGTAATAAGAACCATGACAGATGTGTTTATCAGCATCAACTCAATAAAAGTTCGCTGATCAATTTATTAGCAGTGGGGAGCAATCTCATGCACCATTGGGTTTGACTGATGTTGTGCTGAAATTACTTTGAGCCATTGCTGCACATGCACAATCTGAGGAGGAGTTGACGAAAAGTCAAAATGATCCGGATGGATCCACACTGGCTCTCTGTCCTGTATCTCCTCCACAGGCAGGCATTCGGGCATATTGATTCATCAGAGAAGTAGAGCGAAGCTTGACTTAGCAACTGAACATGCAGCCTCCTAATGACTTAACCACATCAATTCATTCTCTTCTGTGCCGTTAACCCTCCCTCCATCTGTCCCTTCGGGCACCAACCGTGGCGAGAACGCGGTGAGTCACGTTGGAACAAAAAGCCCCATTCAACACGCACACACACACACGCACACACACTAAAACTAACTTCTTTGGTAACTCATCCCTCCCTCCCCCCCCCACACACACACCATCACAACGCCCTCTCAATCTCCAGGCAGAACCAGATCGTCATGGCTGCGGAAACACCAGATGAAGCCAATCCAGTTGTTGAGCGTGGCTCAAGGATCATGTAACCATGCTGGTGCTGCTCCCAGAAACCAACAGGAGCCAAACCTCCTGAGGTCTTCCCACCACATCACACAGCCTGTGTGTGTGTGTGTGTGTGTGTGCTTGTGTGTGTGCGTGTGTGTGAGCGAGAGAGGCAGAGAAAAGTAAGCAGGATTAAAAGATAAAAACCAAAGGAGCAAACCAAATCTATTTTGAAGTCCCGACTCACTTCCTCAAACAAGGACTCAGCTGCCTTTTTCCTCCCACATGACACAATATCACGATCACTCACTGGCCATTTCACAAGTCTACGCTCTGCTCAGGCACAGAAAAGTTATTCATTCTATTGGCTTTTTCATTCAGTCAGGTAACTTGCACTCACAGGACTTTACCAATAAAAAGGGTCCGATCAGCTGAGTTTTCATTTATTTGTTTTTTGTTTTGTTTTGTTTTGTTTTGTTTTAGGCTATTTTCCTTTCACCATCCCCAATTCCCCCAGAAGACGAATGTGTGTTCGGCTGGGATCTTTTAACGACCAGTATTAACAATGGGAGTGTTTAGCCCAGTTTCAGCACTACTATGGGGACCTGTGTTGTTTTAAGTTGTAAGGACCTATTCTATCATAATATTGAATCATAATATTGAACGTGTTATCTGGTCTACTGTGCTCTCAGAAATAATGAGATAAAAACACAACATATTCCTATGAAATCAGCTAAATGTAGAGAAGCAGAATATAGCAGCACGTCATGGCAATACAAGGTACACATGACTTGATATTGGGATCATTTATAGCATCTGACAAAAACTTAGAGAGTTTAAGTTTAGTTGTGCTATTATACTAATGGAAAAGTACGTGGAAAGGGCTGTTGCCCCGGTGTAGCCTGAAGGCGTCATGACGGAAACATCTTCAACATGCTCACTCCTTTGCTACAGAATCCTCACTAATGAACTTTCCTTACAATCACTGGCCCCATTCAAACAATGGCCCAATTAAATATTACACAGACTTTGTACACGGGAACCAGGAACAAGTCTCTTTAATGTCCTGTTAAACTTGTTGAACGGGACTTTAAAAGGGACATTAAAGCGACATCTAATGGGATCTGAGTCGTCAGTAAACACAGTGACAAAATGTGCTAAGCTGGCAACACTGCCTGTAAATTTAATCGAAACTGTCTGTGCCCAATAAAATTCAAAAGAGTAACAGCCAAAGGGGAATCTCCAAGCACTTGGACAGATAACCAATCGTGTGACTTTAATCAGACATTCAGTTCCTCATGTAACATGTGGCGATGTTGTGCTGGGCTGTGGATGGCGCAGTTGGCTCTTTTACTGTGACGCACAGGAACATTTACACTGATTGAGGCAAACACAGAATCAATTTAAACACAGGTAAACACAGGTCAGGAGAAAAGCTGATGATAAAAGCGGATAATGTCTACACCAGAAAATAGATGGATCCACAACGAAGCAACTTGGAAGATACAAAAGGAAGTTTTTACCATGGCTCTCACAGTCCCTCGACCTACACATCACCTTCTGGTGATGGAAGTCAGCCCGAGGATCTTGCAGAAATAAAAAACTCTTGCAATTACGAATTGGCAAATATCACACAAAACAGGAACTGGCTGAAAGATTGTTGACATGCTGTGATACTTTCCAAAGGGGTTGTGGCACCATGTTGGGAGCTTATGTTTCCGGTACTTTTTGTTTGCTAGTTTAGAAATGGGAGAGATGGAAATACTTAAAATATTCATCTGGTCATATTTACTGACTTAGCTATTGACAGTAATAGAGACTTTGAGGGTTGACAAACGTTTTCATGCGACTGTAAAACATTTCTCCAGGCACGGTGCCAGTATTCACACCAGCCGTCTATATAGGAGGAATCTTTCCATAGGTCACAGAGTTTGAGTCACATACTAGTGTGTGTGTGTGCCATGTATAGACACTGCGATAATAAGACCATAGTCAATTTTATGGCCATTTGATCACATGATTGTGTCTTTAGTATCTCTACAGTACAAAGTTTTTTTTTTCAGCGGGAAGTTGGGCTAAAGTGAGCTGTTTTATGTTTTATTAACTTAACTTTGAATATAATGGTATATGCGTCTTTTTCTGCCTTAGCTTTGACCTAGGACTCAATCCCACAAGTGACAAGTCCAAAATGAAATGAAAGAGGGAAGTGAAACAAGGTAACATGAAATAGCCAAGAAAGAACTCATGTTCTTGCAGTATGGGTAATTTACCTGAAAAAAAGCTTTTTTCTGTACATAATTGTTCTCTCCGGGCATTGGCATCAAGTTCCCAATCTAAAAGCAAGGATATTATTCAGGATGTTTGCTAAAATGAGGGTTGGAGATGCGGGAGTGATCCCAAGGGGAAGCTGTCTCCCTGTGAGTTGTTGGGCAATTATTTACACACATAAAGCGTCTACCATTACCTTCACCTCTGCTGCCTACAATAAATAACATAACCAATACATACACCAAACAAAACGAGCAAATAAAAAAATGACTCGTACACCCTGAATTTTAATTTTAATTAAGTCATAGTTCTGGACGTTTAGTGTTCAACCGATCTGCATATTCTGTATTTAAAGTAGTCATTAAAGTTTAAATAGAGCTCTGCAGCTCCAAAAACGTATTAATGATTTAGTTGTCACTCCAAGATTTTTCTGAGCTCAATAAAACTGCGGCAGTCAAACATATACATTTATATTGGCTAATTCCCAATGTATACACAGCCGCACAATCACGATCTGGGTTAGACTCTTATTAACATGAATAACATGTCAGTGCATTTATCTCATGAGGTTATTATCCCCGGAGCAACTCACTTAGACTCTTTGCAGACGTGACAGTCTCGCAGGATCTTATTCAGGAAGATGATGATTAATTTCTGGGGCCGGGATAGAAATGTATATGCCAGGAACGTGGATTCTTATGTAATACACCACAGAAGATACTTCCGGTTTTTGGTGTCAAACAAGACAAAGTGTCTACAGCCCTGCAAATACTACGGAAAGATCCTCACAACAAATACACAACAACGCAGAATTTGTTTATGTGACGTGAATGAATGAATTACCAGCACAGTATAATGGCAGCACAGCACAGTACACTGTTGGTAATGCTGGTTATCATCAGTTTATGAACGCAAACCCAGACTACTGGGTTTGCTTATCTGGATCCCGCGTTGCATCATTCGGGGTACAGTACCCACCATGATGCAACTCGCCATCCTTAGCATGAAAAATCCCCCATCCACAGCTACAGTGGATTACATCCTTCCTTCAGACACAGGAAGTCTTTATAACCCTGTTACAAAGCAAATTAAATCCCTTTACATGCCAATTTCCTCAGAATATTGGAGAGCCACATTTTAATATTCCCTTAACTCTCAACTGGGTCCTGACCCAGATTTAGAGGAAGAAGACCAAAAAAAAAAGAAAAAAGAAAAGAAACGCCTGTAGGGGCCTTTGTAAAGCTACAGCACAGTGCAGTGTGTAACCCTGGCAGGATAGGGTGTGGTGAGAACAGGAGCCATTATGGAGAATACTAATAAGACAGAGTTAATCTTAGAAAGCGGGGATGAGTCAGAGCCATTACTAAGACTATATCACTTACTATAAGGGGGGGGGGGTAAAGACTTGTCTCTCCACGCCCACACCGCCCCACCCATCCGACCATCATCAGACGCTCAGACAGGGTGATAGAAGAGGAGGCCAAAGGGTGGTGGACTTTACAAAACCCAAATTTACAACAAGAGGACATCTACTTGGTGTGTGAGTCACAAAAGAATTTCCCTGACTCATTTCTAACCTATGAGTCTTTCTTAACTTCAGCCTCCTACTGAAGATGCGTGGCATCAAGTGATCTGGGTCATGTGCACCAAGGCCTACAGGTTTCTGCCTACATATGTCTGGAATAAGACAGCCTTCTTTCCATTTCCTCTACATCCTCTCCTGGACATGACATAATCTGACCTCAGCGGAGTCCACATGGAGCCAACATGCCAAGGCAAGACAAGGCAAACTGTTTATCTATGTAGGTTTGAGTTCGATACAGTAAAATACCTGCCACTGGGAAGTGGAAGTATTTTTGTGTGTCTGCTTATGTGAGAGCTGTGGCTGAAGTCATTGTGTGGTTTTCGGGGTATTGTTCTGCTGGTACGGGGCGAATACTTGGCCTGTGTTAATCCTGCCTGCAGTTTTCCTCAGAGCATCATTCACTCTGCTCTGACATGTTACGCTTCTTTTTTTTTTAAACAGACAGATACTGAAGCAAATGTATTCTCATTCTCACATACACACATGTAGTAACTCCCAGAGTAACATGGCATGCTCTCTTCTTCAGTTTGCCATTTCCTTAAACAGATTCAACACAAGCCGTTCGATTAGATCCGTGGGTGACTGTAAGACTGTGTCTGTAAGTGAGACGCCAACTGAATTTCTGTGGCTCCTTCTACTCAGCATGTTCATGGTGGGAATGTTATGCTTTTATTCCACTTTGTGGGTCTGTATAAAAATGTTTTGATCATGGAACAGGAGCTGCTCTGCCTCCACGCTGGCTGCAGGGCTCGTCACAGAGTCTGTGTCGATGTCTGTTGGTGTGTTGCACGTCACACTTGTACACACCGGTATGCTATTTGTTTGATTCAGAGTAAATAAGCAAAGGTACAATAATGAGGGCTTTAACAGCGATGTATTAGTATCGCTGTGTAAAGAGGCTTGTGATAGTGTCTCCAACGGCCGTAGGCTCGAGCTATTAAGATCAATAGAGTGGTTAGATATGTGATCTGAAGGATGATACTTCAGAGCACAGAACAAAGCTGATGCTCTTTAAGGGTAGATGCTGGCCAAGGCCGACATGTATGCCTCAGGGGCCCCATCAACAAGGCTATCTGTACAGGCAACAGCAAAACCTGCCGCACTCTGACACATTTATGGGAAACGTGACGAGGAGTTGATTTTTCTGACAGAAAAACTTTCAGGAACTTTTTTGGTTGTGGATTTTGAAATATCTGGCACTTAGTGGTAAGTGATAAATAAAAATTAATATAAATGAAAGAAAGAAAGAAAGGGAATTCTATAAAAAGAGAGAAAAAGAGATTAGGACTGCATGATCATGCAAGATCTGTCATAAAGTGTTATCTGTTCGTCCCTGAGACAGAAGTCATGTGCGCCTTTTTTTTTTTTTTAGAGGACCAACATTTGGGAGGGATTAAAAACGATAATGTGAAAAGAACAAGAGATCAGGATACGAAAGTAGATGGCAGTAGATTACTAAGTGTTGAGAGGTCAACACGTTTAATCCACTGGTAAAAGTGACTCACTATAGAAAGGCAAACAAAATAAAAAGTACACTCGGCACTGTCAGCTACAACACATACACCTTCACTCACACAGTGCTGGAGTTAGTTGGCCAGGGAAAGCTAAGTTTGGAAGGCCAACTGGACACACATGCCCAAGCTACCATTTTAGTGTTGTGTAGCTGCAGATTTGCCATGGTGACACATAAAACCTGAACGGAAAAGTGGCCGGACAAGAAACAACACGGTGGACAAGTCACACAGAAACCATCTGTGAGAGTGATTCTGCAAAAAAACATTTTCAATCCTACTGGAATATAAAGTTTAAATACGTGCCAACATAGTACTGGAATTACTTTACAGTAAATGATTCATTATTTTTCTTTAACTAAGGACAATATATGATGCATGACTAGACGTTTTATTAAAAGGTTGTTTTTTTTTTAAAATCACTTATTCTTCAATGCTTATTTAACTTTTACAACAAAACTACCATAGTTTGTATTGTTATTGGTTGTACTGAATACACATATGTCTATTATAATCTACTGAATGTCATGAAAGATATTGAAGAAAAAAAAGAAAGCATATTTCTTTAACTCAGTAATGAATGATTCTCAGTAGGTGGCATCCTTTTCATGGAAACACACAAACAGCGATGAAGCAAATCCCAGCTTTGGTTTACATGTTTGAACATGCGCAACTGGTCGTAACAACAAAGAATATTTTAATTCACTGGTGAAAATAAATTACAAATAGCATCAGAACATTGATAGAATATAGATTTAAGCTTATTTAACATTTTATTAAATTTAACCTACATGACCAGTAAATAAAATTGCTTCAGCACTTGTTTTGATTTAAATAATTTACAACAGTGAACAGCTAACTTTATTTTCATATTTATATCATACAAAAATATTTTTAAATGCTAATTTTTAAAATTGATAAATGGAGAATTTTGAAGGAAAACTATCATCAAAAGTTTAGATTTTAAATTATTCCACTCACAGGGTTTTTAATTTGTAATGTCTGTTGTTTAGCCTTTTGAAATGTGTGAAATGAAATAAGAGTCGTTTATAACATTAGAATTTATAAATTAACGCATTGGCTTGAAAAGTAGTATAAGTATTATAGTATATATAGTTATATATATATATTATATAACTATAAAGAAGAGTAACAACCCTTGAGCCATTTTAGTAATTGAACTATTTTTACTGATATAAGTATACTCTTATTTTATATTATCTATATGCTCTTTATAAAATACATAAATCACCTTACATCAATATCTTATCTCCTTTTAAGCCAGGCTGAAATAAAATATATACTTTTACATAGACGTCACCGTGTCAGAAAAGTATTAATATTATATTTATTAAATTGAAAACAGACTTGATGAGTCAGCATTAACCAAACTAAAATCTTATCAGCATTTTTTTTTTTTAATTTCAGGACCTCAGAGTCATATGAAACAGACGAGCGATGTTTGCGATTGTGCTTGGCAGCAACCGGCTGCCGTCATGGCTGCAGCTCGCAGCGGATTCACACGTATGAAGACGTTACAAATCATGAACCCATTCAGTTGATCTTCGACAAATCTTCTTCTTTCAGTGCATCTACTTAACCTGGTGAATCTTCAAAAGGCTTCCAGCGAAACGCTTACAAAGGCATCTTCAGATAATAACTCGGTTTTCATCAGACCCTGGTTTGGCAGCGGGAGCCGAGCCAAGCACATTTCTCTGAGTCATCAGAGAGGGGAGAGAGAGAGGGAAGAGAGAGAGGGAGGAGGAGGAGGAGAAAGAGGAGGAGGTGGAGAAGAAGAGGGGGGAGGAGAAGCCAGGAGGTGGCAAGTCCAGAGTTTTGCAGACGGAGGCCTACACCGAGCGCAGCGGAGAAAACCACGCTCTATTGTTTCAGGCCTGCTGGCAACGCGAGCCTTCCTGAAACTCAGCAAACAACTATCACACACAAATGAGGCAGATGTGCCAAAACACTGTGAGACTGAGGGACCTGCCAAAACAGCAGAAAGCTGTTGTGGGAGAAGTTTAGAAGGGCTTTCAAATAAGCTCTTATTTTCTTCCCATGTCAGCCAGACACCAAGTAAAAATAAAACGGAAAAAAAATAAAAAACTCCCCGAACTAAAACGATAAGCACAAATGGACCACAATATTTTGTAACTAATATTGAACACACTGCAGTGGACGACCTTTGTGTGTTACAATTATCAATCTCCAAGGAGACACAGTAAACAAAGGAGACTTCTCTATGCAGTGATATTAGCAGTATAATTGAAGTGCTGCACTCCTTCTAGGAATTATTACAGTTTGATATTTAAAAGTTTTGCAGCAGAGCTTGAAGCAGATGTTATTCAGTGCACACCTTGAAAACCAAATACACCATCCGAACTCACTGATGATATAAATGTGTTGTTAGCATGGTGAGGCTATAAGCTAACTAAAAAGCTAGAACCCAGAGGTTTCTGCTGCATGGAAAGGAGTTCAAATGAGCACATTCACCCAGGTGTCATTACGTCACCGCCGATCGCAGCCAGACGCGTCTCACTTTATAAATATGCACTAACGTGAACGTGTCCACACCAGCCACTGTACTAAAACACACACACACACGTTCTCTGCTCAGGACACCACTGCATCACTATGTCTTTACACGGGACATCATCGGTTTTAAAATACCACGTGCTGCGGTGTAAAGGGGAGTGGCAGCAGACTCGCAGGTGGACAAAATAACAAATGAATGACACCGCAGGAGAGAAGAGAAGAGAACAGGTGAAACCAAGCAAGACCAACCACTACATTCCTCATCCCAGGACCTGTTCAAACAGTCAGCAGGTTCTCACGTCCCCCCGGACCTGTCAGGCTGCTCCACTGTTTGTTTTCCACTGCGATGTGGGGACCGATTTGGACAAGGGTGACAGCGGAGTCTATTTTCTCCACCTGGAAGCTTGCACCGGAGGGGAGGGAAACTCAAGACTGGTTTTGCCCACTTCCTGGAAGCAGTAAAGCAAGCTGGAGGCCCCGCTGTCAGGGGAAGGGGTAGAGAGAGATTGTGTACGAGTGTGCAAAGAGAGAGAGAGAGAGAGCGAGAGAGAGAGCAAGAGAAACCTCTGGTCAACAGATAAGGAGTATGTGTGAATGTACGAGTGGGAGTGTTTATGCGCCTGCCTGTGTGTGTGTTGGTGTGTGTGCGCCAATGAGAAACTGATACAATGGTAAAGAGCATATGCTCCAGCCAGGGGGATTTGCTGATGCCCACGAAGATCTGTTTACAGTGAGTGCCCCCCCGCTCACTCCCCCAGAGGATGCAGGACTCACTGCCAACACACACGCCAACACACACCCATATGGACACACGCATCACCCACTGCCACATGTCTGAGCAGACACAGACACCTGGTATCTAAGGTCACTTATTTGAAACAAGCAGAAAATTGGGTTCAGGTCCAAGTATCTCTACTGTAGCACTGAAAGCCCAGCGGGGGGTGGGGGGTGGGGATCAGGAGGTGTGTGAGAAGATGGGGCTGGAACTCTTCTGCAAATCCAGCTGAAGATGAAGCCCTGCATCTAAACTGCATGGTGAGACTGTGCATGAGGAGATAAAACAGGCGAAACTGGCTCACACAGCGACGCAGGTCAACAAGGTGCGAGTGTGGGAGGTTTAAAGGCACGTTTCAGGGCCTGAAGGTAGAGACTGGCCAAAAAACACTATGGAAAAAACAGCACTTTTACCAATGGCTGCAAAAAAAAAAACAACTTGTAGATTTAGGGAAATTGACTTCATTACACAGAATTAGATCATAAGATCGCTTTTACCGCCGGCAGTCAATAAGCTTAGTTTAGCATATAAGGCCGTAAACAGGCGGGAACACTTTGCAGAGCAAACTCACTGCAGAGGCTGTATCCACTTCCAAATATCACTGACGTCGTCTTAAGGCCACGGGGTTGCCAGGCAACAAGCAGAGACGATTGGAAGTTACGCCACAATTCCTATTAATCAATAACAAACGTGAAGCAACAAATAAGTTCAATTCCAGTGTCGTAAAGGTCAACACAATGTCAGTGGTTTATTTCCCCTACATAAATCCCCTTTCATATTCTGACCCTCATCATCCCCCTTTCCTTGTGCTTAGCTAAGAGAAGTGGCTGCCAGAGGTTGACATTTAATACACAGACATTCGAGTGGTATCAATCTTCTCGTCTAACTCTCGCCATGAGAGCCCGCAAGTTTATTCCCACACCATCACTTTAATTCTCACCTCCCTCCTGCTGCCGGCCCTCCGCTGATCCGCCCCGCTGCGCTTTTCACATTTGCACATGACGGCCAGGTTTCAAGCCTGCCTGTTACATTTCAGTGGTCGACGTGGACGTGCTCGCCGGCTGACTCACCAACCTGTTCCTCTGTCACAGCGATTACGTGACATCAATGGCGCTTCACAATCGCGGCGGTGCTAATATGTAAAATGAGGTGGTCAGAGATGAATAAGGTGACTGAGACAAAGAGACGCTGAAGCTGCCTCTAAAGCATGTGGCACCTGCTTTGATGCTTTTTTTAATGTTCCAGGTCCAAAGTGTTTATATGTGATGTGATCATCAATGTGTACACCAGGCAGGGATGTAGTAAATAATGGTATAGAGGGTTGATTGCTGTGAATGAATGGTACTGTATTGTAGTGTAGTGTGTAAATGTGTGGCCGTGTGGGAATGGGGAAACGAGTCTGTGAGTGTGATCGCAGGGACAAAGATGGAGAAAGAGTAAGAAAGTGGGACAGACAGCAGCAACACAACCTCTTAGCTCCTCTCCTCTCCTCTCTCTTCTGGCACAGCGAGGAAGCGAAGGAGGTCACCCACACCTACCAGCACTCAATCAACCTGCCGGCGACCTTGCATGTCCTGGATACAGTGCCCGCTCCCTCTGTTTGTCTGCCTGTGACGCCGCCATCTCTCTGCAGCCAGTGCCAGCTTACACCACCGGGGGCACAGAGGTGCCATTCCACCAGATGCCCACTTTTCTGCCCACGCTGTGCAAAAAAAATAAAATAAAAAATTCTACGCCCGACAACACTGTTTTAAATCAGTGCATCAATAGCCAATGAGTCAATCATCAAAGTTGTGAACTCATTTTCTATCAATGTCGTGCCTGAGTCAGCAGTCGCCGTGAATTATTATCACGTAAAAAGCGCTTTACACTGTGAACAAAATATAAATAATAGGAATATAACAAAGTCCGATGTACAAAACACTAGAATTACCTGATAATCTATTAAAGGGGGAAACAGCTGAGTTCCATAGCAGCTTCTGCGAGGCTGCAAATCGAGACACAAGCGCGCAGATATCTCTATCAGCTGTGACAGTCAGGTCACATTCCTTTGTTATGTGCTGTCAGATGGGCCTTCCCCTATGGAAAGTTAGCTTTGCCTGTGGATACA
This sequence comes from Trinectes maculatus, assembly GCA_016785345.1. Lineage (NCBI taxonomy): Eukaryota > Metazoa > Chordata > Actinopteri > Pleuronectiformes > Achiridae > Trinectes > Trinectes maculatus. The sequence goes on from JAFBJQ010001300.1 coordinate 131,459, forward strand.
GCTGCAAAGATGGCTCCGCTGACCACAGCTACAAAAGGCACGGAAAGACAACACACGTGCTGAGACGGAGGAGGGAGGAAGGAGGGCGGATGAAAAAGGGAGAGGCAGACAGAAACAGGGAAGTGAGTGTAATTCATCTTTAAAAGGGCAGATTCCTCGGTGATGAATGGCGCTCAGACTGTGTGTATGGCTTTTCCTGAATTGTAGAAATAGGTGTGGGAGTGGATACAACTCCTCTTATCGCTCCACAGTGCAATGTGGAGAATGAAGATTCTGGGTTCTGCCCTGCTGATCAGATACACAGAGAGGCTGACACAACATCCCCCCTTCTCCTTCACTTCCATGCACACACAGGCAAACATTCAAACGCAAGCTCAGCGAATAGCACGTAGCCTAATGGTATAGTAAATAAAGGGATCTAGAGGTTGACCTCAGCAAAGTATAGCTTTCGTGGAATGACATAGGATTGGCCCATAATAATACGATTAATATTTTCATCATCAATAAATTTGACTTGTGAAAAATGCTTATCACAATTCCAGTTACATAGAAAGGTAAGAAAACTTTACTTTTTCTAGTTAAATATCAGGGAGTTTGATTCGAAACAATATAAAACTGTGAATTTCAGTCGATTCATTACTTGAAAAAAAATAGAAACATCTGACATCTGTCTCTTGTGAAACGTATTATCAATATTATCAATAGCTTGTAATTGATTACTTTTTTCCAGTTGGTAAGAAATGAATAGCTTAATTTCATGCCTTCTTATTCCAAGATATTCATTGTAAACGTGTCGGAGCGGTATCATGGTGAAATGGAGACGCTCCGGGCACAGGTTGCCTGATGAGATCAACTCCACTCAACGTCATGTATTAAACAAGTGAGTTGTAAACGTCGAACTCTGACTACAGCACTTTGTGCCAGACACACTCATCTGTAATTCAGATGCAGGTCTCATCGCAGTGATTGTGTGCAGAGACCCCAGAGTCTGGCAGGAGATGTCTGTCTGTGTGGGTGTGCGTGCGTGCGCACAAGGTGTGGAAGAGACGGAGGGAGTGGATTTTTGTTGTTGGATGTTTCCGTTGTTTTGTCTCGGCAGAGCCACGTCTCTGTTTCTCAGACAACTGTATGGAAATCCAGTAAAGACACAGCAGCAGTGTGAACGCCTCGAAATAAGCAGGCTCTCCCTGTCTGACTTCTTCTTTCACACACTCTCTCTCTCTCTCTCTCCTCTGCCTTATCCGCCGATCCATCTTTTTTTATCCTCCTGTCATTGTCTCTCTGTTCCTCTTTCATGCACGTTTATGTCTACGTCCTCCTCCCTCTCACCCTCCTCTCCACACCTCCTCTCGCTGTATGTGCTCTGTCCCTTATTCATCTACCGTCTGTTCCTCCATTTACTCATCCTTTCATCTGTGCCCTCCACCCTTCACCCTCTGTTCTCCTATGTGAGTGGTGGTTCTGCAAGGTGCTTGTTATCCAGCACCCATCCAGACAGGCAGCTGGGTAGACAGACAGACATGAGACCACCCGAGGGGCGAGAAGAGTGACGGCCCACTAGCTACTGCTGCAAGACTGACAGGCAGAAGGCAAAAAATATATAAAAAAATAAAAAATTCCAAGTGGATGGCAGGTGTCCACAGAGGCAGCCAGGCAAGTCGTCTGACAAAAAGACGGAGAGGCTCTGGGTAAGAGCGCAGCAAACAGGTAGGAGACGGATACAGGCGGTAGGAGGCAGACAGGTAGGCAGAGCAGCCAGACATGCAGGTCGTCACAGGCCGGTGGGTAACAGCCAGCCGAGCTACGAGCCCAGCATCCCAACAGGCCACAGGGTCAGCGGTCGCACAACTGATAAACACTGCCTCTGTCTGGGCCTGGCACAGTACTGCAGGCAAGAAGGGGTCGCTGCATGGCGAGGAATAACACTGAGTGACTGGGTGTTCAGTCCAGATGAAGTCTCTCTGACTATCTGCAAAAGAATGCTTTGGGTAGGGATATGGAATGAATTCAGAATAGCAGAGCAAACGTTAGCATGGGCTCAGATGTCAACGGAGCTCCGATCAAAATGCCAATGATGGGATATTTATGTCTGAAAAGGAAAAGCAGGGCTAAAAGTGACAATATAAAATGATTATACTGCAACAGTCTGAGTAAATGAACCGCTGTTAAGAAAAAGTCCTATTGTTACAGCTCTTTAAATGTAAATATAAGAACAGAATGGATTTTTTTTCTGTTTCTTTACTATTTATTGGGCTAAATAGCAACAAATAATTAAAATAATAAAAAAGAATCCTTTCAATCTCAGAAACTCACCAGCTTTTTTTTTTAAAAAACATGAAAAGTACACTGACTCGATAAGAGTACTAAATAAGCCCCTGAAGAACGATGACATTTTGCAGTTGAAAATGAAACAGTCCCATCGACGATGCAGAAAAGGCCACGACAAGAACACGAGCAAGTCTGAACCAGAACCACAGTCTCACCTCGGGCTGCACAAACCAAACCCTCCCTGTTTGTAAAGACGCATCACCTATCACACCAACATTATTCTTTACATTCTAAAATGCACCCATATCCCTGGAAACTCATCCCGACAACGTCAGTCTATTTCCCCCCCCCCCCTCTGTGTTAGCGGAACGGTAAACGTGGTTCACTATGTGAAATTGGAGCCAGTTGTCGCTACTTTCTGACACGAGCTGGACTGTGAGCGTAGCTGAAGTATGTTGCTATAATTCAAATCAGGAGGGATTTCTGTGAAAACACACTCGGCGTATTTCCTTAACTGTACCCTAATAAAACCATCATGTTCCAGCAGGAATGTCCTGGAATAGCTTTACAGTGACACACAGGAAGCACATTTACCAGGGCCACAGTTGTACACTGCGCTGGTGCAGTGCTCCGGTTTCGCCATATGGTGAAGATTTTCATCCAGGCAAACTCCTCCTAATTCCAATCACTCTGACTCAGCGAAACATGTCGCCCGTCCTCTGCTCACCAGATGTGGCAATACTTTATTTTTCAACTATTTATCCTAAAAAAACAAAAAACATCCTAGAATATTCTCAGACCTCTATTTGAGCCCCGAGTTTTAGAAACGTAGAAACCATAAATCTGCAGCATTTTTTGGTTTCATCACAAAGTTAAGAAAGTGTGTGCTCGGTCACTGGGCCATTGTAACCTTTACAATGGCCTCATGCCCAACTGTTTCCACAGGCCGTATTCATTTTTCCCCCCAATGGTCTGTCACCTACATCTCTGCACACTGGCTGTCTTCCTACTGGGTCAAATCACAATGACAGGAAGCCATGTGCCGTCTTCGTGGGGGGAGAACCTCAGAGAGATCAATGTGCTTACATCCTCGCAGCCTAAAACACGTTGTTCAAAACTATTCACCATTCCCAGAAGCAGAAAAAAAAATAAAAATGCCAAGGAGTCATTAAGTTTAACGTTGCCAGATTAAACAACGCCGGCATTGGCTCTGGCCTGACTGAGACAGATTTTCCAAAAGCTCGTGCAGTTTCCATCTTTTACCAATTTCTACTGTAGATAATTGTTCTAATTTACTGGAATCTCGACTCCCCGATACAGCCAGTTTATTTATGTGTTAGTACTGGTTAGCTCTGGCTGTGGTTTCGCGGCCCACAGGCAGCTTCCTGTACTTGCCAACGTGCGTCGCGAGATCAATGAAGAGAGAGGCGCGGGAAATGAGCGGACGCGCCGAGGAGAGATGAAAAAGCCATGACTGGGACGGGGGGTGAGTCACAGAGGAGAAGCTGAGGGCTCGCTGCCTGACCCGACTGGTTCTTCCATTTATCGTGCACTGTGGGAGGTCACTGAAAGGCTCCTACTGACACAAAAAGGAAAAGGTCAGATTAATACTTTGGCGTTAAGAGCATGATGATGATATTTTTGTAAGATATAAAAACTCCTCTTGCCCCCTCGAGCATGTAACGTACATATGAGATTCTTAGTCTAGATAATCGTTTACGTTTGACATTTACATGTTTTACAGTTTGGATCATTTATCTCAACAGCTGATGGTGATGTCTCATTTAAACTGCTGTCAAAGACAAAGGTCAAAGGTTCATGTTCCCTTTTAACTTGACTGGGAACAATTCATATCAGATGACCAAATCCTTTCTGATTTGCCTCAGGGCTCATTTGTCCAAAGTGAAGTTTAAAATAAATTTTTAAAAAATTAGCAAACATAATGGACTTTTTAAAAAGCTGATTCTTCTTTACATGTACATTATGGTAATAAATATACAGAGGAACATCACCTACAACTCGATTGGATCTGACTGCAGCCTGTACACGGATAACGGGAAGCATCGTCACCATCAGACGGAGTAACGATCATTTTCCTGATTAATGTCTCTCCACTACCACAATGTGTTTGCCATGGTTAACTGCAGGAGAGTGGAGCTGACCACAGTCCTTCTTCGCGTCTCCTCCTGGGTGTCTTCTGGTGCCAGGCTAACAGACCATTATGTTGTCAGATCAGTGAAGATGCTGAATGCTAAATGACCGGTCACACTGGAACCAGATGAAATAACAAGTGGTGATTCATATAGATGAGAAACGGGCCTGGAGCTAATTTCCTTAAGCCATGGCAGCTATAGATACAGTCAGAGTCCCTCTGGTCATTTATTTATATCATAACATGATATGGGTTTGTCAGTGAACCAGTTACATAACGTGAATTTGATCCATACCATACAGTAGGACTGGTCAGGTAAAGCCTACATTATATCTGTGTATTCATCCAAACAGGATGTGGTCAAATTTCACCACCACAATGAAAACATGTATGAGACATGCCATTTCTTCACAATGCAACTCTGACCCCCACCCCCACAAAAATGTACTGCAAGAGTTACAGCTGCTTCAGCATCCCTCGCATGCTAAAGCACATGTCCTTTTTCTTTTCTTTTTTTTTTCTTTCCTTTTTGTTTAACGATTCTGAGACGCAGCTTCGTTGAAGATTTGTGAACGTGAAGCAGCCGAGCTCAAAGCGAGGGCGCACCATCTATCTGAGCCGCTCCGGTGACAATGAGGAACAGATGGGCTTTGTGAAGGAACGATTTGTTTAAGAGGAGTTTAAAAAAAAAAGAGGCAAACTTGTAGATGTGACAGGTATTTTGTAAATACACGTGGATGTGAAAGGAGACAGCGGATCGCTTTCCGTCAAGGACGCCGCTCGGAGACTTAATCTCATGATGACATGACAATTTGGGCTCTGGGGTTTTCTGGTTTCTGGACTTAAATCAGATATTCCTGCTCGCAAATATGTATTCAACTGTCTAGGATCAAACAAATAACACATGGGAATCCTGCCTTGGATTGGATTTTTACTTTTAGGGCAAGCCAAGTTCGCAGCGAGTGATCATCAGCAGGGTAAATTAACAGTGACACTCGGCATGGGTCAGCTTCCTGGAAAACCAACGTTTCAAAACGGGTTGAGGCAAACACAGATGAAAACAATCCATACGTTTTAATGTATAGCGATCAGGGCCATATGACCTGGAGGCTATCCAAGCCCCCGCTGGGCGAGAGGCACGTTACACCACAGACAGGTCATCACTCTTATCAGGGGTACAGAAACTCATCAGAAAAGCATCTACTCTCACATTTACGTTAGGACTGAGGTTTAACGTGCATGTGCTAACGTGCATGTCCTAACGTGCATGTGCTAACGTGCATGTGCTAACGTGCATGTCCACGTACTGTATGTACACTTCCACATAAAGTGCTCATTGACCCTTCAGTTCTCATGTCAAGTGCAAAGATCCATAACATCTTTCTCTTTCCCTAATATCACCAACACTCCTCCAGTCACATATGACCATCAACAATGAAGCCCTCAGTAAGGGACGGGGGGTCATTTTGGAAAGAACCCCCCCCCCCCCCCCCCCCCCCCCCCCCGCGCAGCCACCCCCCCCCAGAGCTCGACTTAAATTCAACTACAAAGCCCCCTAAAATCCTCACAGCTGTAGATTACGACCTCAGTCTATTACTGACATGCCGTCTGCCAACGTGAATGATTTAGTATTGACATTAATGACATGAATCAGCTTCGGAACGTTTGCCTGTGCACGGGTCGTCGTTGCATTCAGAGTTGAAAACCCAGAGAGAAATGAGGCTGCAGCCTGCAAGTGAGTGCTTGTGTCTCCCAAGTCCTTGAGAATGAACCCACTGAACTCCCCAAGGTGTGTGGAGTCAAGGCAGAGGAAAGCAAACCTTACACCAACTCCCCCATCTAGTGGCCAAAATTGAGCATCGCTTCTAAATGCAGATCAACAGCAGCAAGTGGGGGGTGAACATGAAAGATGAGGGCAAGAGTTGAAAGAAAAAAACAACAATTTATTTTGGTTTTGAATATGAAGTCCTAAATTAATACTGCTTCCTTCCTCGTGTACTTGTTCTGAACAACTGATAAACCACTCAGCTGGCTGAGTGTGCGACTAACGTACTTCAGGTGTGATAAACGCAAAAGTGCCCGAACGTTTTCAGTAACAACTGCAGCTGACGTATGATATGAACTAAAATCATTTGTTTTTAAGAGCACAAAAGACTAACAAATCAATGTCTAGCAATATAAAGGAAATATAAAATCAGAATATAAAATGTAAAATAAAAGCGTATTTGTAAAATATCAACCTGATTTCAGCCCGGATTCCACTTTATAAACTTTGACCTGAAGTAGTGTGAAGGCAGAGGTTTTAGATGAGGCAAAAAAAATTAGATTAGGACACAATAAACAAATATTCTAAGGATGGTCAGTCTTCAAGATCCCCAAACTGGTCACATGACCAGATATGCACCATAATGTGCCATTAATTAATGTTTAAAGATGAGCACCTCTGTGGGCCTAACACAACAGCGCACGCGTGGCTTACTCGTCAGCGTCCTCGAACTGGTCTGGGTCAGCGGGAATGTTGTTGCAGCACCATCGAAGAGGACATGGGTGGCGTGCTGCTGGGCTGTAGTCAGCTGACACCGACACGTCAGCTGGGTCCTGTTGCTTAAGTGTCAACTCGTGCAGAGCAAACTGGAGCACATCCTCTGGACCTGGAGATGGCACAAAGCACCTGTCAATCATCTGGACTTGAAGCCTATATACACTGGGTGTGTGTGTGTATAAAATTATAAATAAAAAAATAATTAATTAATATTAATAATAAAAATAATATATATTGTGATACTATATTTTGCTTTGTCAACATGTTGTCTTTACCATAGGGACTGATAAACATCTTTTCCCAGTTGGTGGCTGTCACCTCTTGGACCTCCTTCTCCCAGTCCTCCGTCTCTTGTGGTGGCATCAACACTGTTGGAGTGGAGTTTGCCCAGCACTTGACCTCAGTGTCTCTGTGAGAATCGACAGCTTGACTTGAGCATTCAAAAGTGAGGCACATTTCTTCTATGCAGAGAGATTGTTTACTGATGAGATCAACTGGCTGAAGGTTTTATATACACAGTCTGGGAAAGTTGTTCATTGGCAGTACAAGCTTATCAAATATTTAGTCAGGCAGCAGTGGGAGCTTTCAGGGGAGTGGTTTGGCATTTCAGTTTTTTTTTTTGTTTTTTTGCTTTCTTGCCATAAGCCTCTGTGGCAGGAGACCAGTCCACATGCCTTATCTCATTTGTCTTATCTGTACAATAATGTACAAATAACATGAGTTATGGTTCTACTTCTTGACCTTTCCAGTCGTTCTGCTACTCTAAGCTCACCTAACCGACTCCTGGCTGTGGCCTTACATACAATGTTTATAGGAGATATGTCTGTGGCATCTTTTCATCCAACTTTTCTTTAAAAAATAAACTTTAAAAAAAAACATTTTTCGACTTACTTAAATTGCACAACTCCCATGACAGCATGACAGTTGCATCCCCAAATTCAAATCCAGCCATCTAATATCCTTCCCTCTCATGTAAAGCTACTCTGCGGTTGGCAGGTCCCACAGGGAGCTGCAGACACTGACGCAGAATATTTTAATGAATGTCGCACTCACATTTTTCACTTATCTGTTTGACACAGCAGATTAATCTCCATTTTAACCGGTGCACTTGTCCACAGCGGCCCTGTCATAGCTCATGTTGACGGCTCATAAAGGTGGAGAATAAAAATAGCTGGTTGGGGCTGAATGATGAGCAGACAGCAGGTTGGTGGCTCACCTTTTCTTGCTTCTGTATTTCCTCCTCCTCCTCCTCCGGTGCTTTGCAGCTGCTGACAGGTTGGGACCCGGCACCATTTGCTCAGAGTACCCGGGTCCATCAACAGAGACCAGACTGATGGCCCCATTCTCTGAGACGCAGCTCAAGATGTCTCCGTTGATGACCCTGCCAGCTGTTGTGGCATCACTCACAGCTGAAATCGTCCTTGCTTGTTTGATGAGAGTACTTGGGGGAGCTGCCTTTGTGATCTTGCCTTTGTAGCCATGGCTAACATAACCATTAACCATGTGCTGCTCTTTGGCACCATTTGGGATCCCGGCTGCTTTGCTCTCTCGGATGCCGGTGGCAGTAGCTTTGCAGTCATTACACATAGTGGCTTCTTTAACCAAACCTGTGTCTGGGACTCGATCGCTGACCAGACCGTTTGCTACCATGTTGTCGTGTCGTGTTCTCCCTCTTTCTGCCTTGAAGTTCATCCCATTCAAAGATTAGCTATAGAAGCAGAATCAGAGAAAATAAAACATATTGGATATATTTATAAAACTGCAAAACCAATTTCTTTTTAGAAAATTCCAGTCTTTTTTGGTGTAAAAGATAAAAAATATATACAAGTGTATATTTGAATGGTCTCCAGTGCAGGAACAAATTCCCTTTATACCGAGCATCACAGAAAGGCTGGAAACTATATATTTACATGCATATATATTTATATATTTCAAACTATATATTAACAGATGCACAAACACACACTGCTTCATCAGTCAGAATATTCGGTATGTGTGTGTTTGTGTTGTGTGTACCACACTGACAGCCCATATTAAACCATGCATGTTACTTGTTTGGAGAAGGAGGGTATTTCATTAAAGGTATTTTTCCACACTTCTCCTTTGGGGATTAAGAGATAATGTGTTATTTTACATTGTAGTCTTCACCTTGTCATCACTCCAACTGTAAATATATATATATATGATTAACTAACGAAGTTTAACTAATTAACAGTTTCCTGTTAAGTGGCAGCTCCGTGGCAGCAGTTAGCTAACACCGGCTAACACCCCCAGCGTCGTGATTGACAGCTGCGGTCGCGTGGGCTGTTGCTGTGTTTAAGCGTAAACGTGTTTACGATGAAGAAACACACGCATCGGTTAAATAAACTCAACCGCACAACTTGTCGCTTACTGCAGATTAACTGTGCAGCCTCTCACCTGCGCTGTAGCCTGAAGCAAAACTCATACACCGGGTGGAGCACTGACCCACACTGACCGAGTGCTGTGCTAGCAGCCGCTAGATGGCAGTAGATCACAAAGCAGAGGTCATGACTGCAACCCGGAGCCGAGAGCAAGATTTATATGGCCACTCTACAAAGATATGCTCCTTCTGTACAAAGATAATGAAAATATAACCACAGTACGTTATTGTTTTTTTTCTTTCTTTCTTGTTTTGTGGTGTTTTGTGTTGTTGTGGTAACAGTTTGAAAAACAAACATCCTTGACAATTGGTTCTTTCCAAAGTGTCAAATGTTTTTATGCACAGCACAGTCTGTTCATCATTGTGACAGTGAAGACACCAGCTGTGCACTGAGTGAATAGACTGAGTGGTGTTCAGTTTAAGAATGAATCTCCATGAGGATAAAAACAGAAACAGAAATCTGAAATCTATAGCATCATTACTGCCAAAGCCATTTTATTGCCATTTACAGTGACTACATCACATTGGATAGGTCTAATCACTCAAATCAGTTTTTATCACTGTAATATTGATTTTCTAAGTTGGCACCAGCTGCTGTAGAGTGAACAGATTTGTGAGGCCAAACAAGACAAAAATCAGCAGGTGCTCGCCTGGAAAATAAGTTAATATTGCTTATAATGCTCACCACTTAGCTTAAGTCAGGAAGACAATTTACAACCATATAAAAAGCCAATTTAAAGCAAAAGCAATGGACTTAGCGGGACTGACAAAAATGGTAAAATGCAACAAAACACCCCGCACTGCATTAAAAAGATTATTACACTGACAAAAATATTCCCAAATTGCCCACCTGTCTTGTGTACCATACAAAGCACTGTGTGTATACTGCTCTTCCACTTGCACAGCTAAGCCATTAAGTTCTTTCATGATAAAACTGTATAAAATCTCATTGTACCAATCTGAAAAAGAGAGGTGAGTGGCACGTGAATACAAATTATCACTATATAATTACAACATTTACAATTCAAGAAAATATGTCAGACACTGACATTGACCGTACCTCCAAAAACTGTGTAAACCTATAGCGACACCATCCTCAAAAGGCACAGACAGATCCATGCAAAAGGAAACAAACGGTGTGTTTTTTTGTGCAAGGAAGCAAAACTCAAGTTTAAAATAATCACATTACACAGCAGATTGTAACTGTATCCCCACTAAGATAATGACCTCCTCATTACAGTACAGAATACTGTACACATTGTGTCTTAAAAAGCCTTTTTTGGCCACACATAAAGTGAAATATCAAGTTGTACATTCATGATATTTACAGTATTAGAGTGTTTCAGAGAGCCATTGGGGCATTGACTACAATCTGTGACCTGCTGGCTTCAATGAGATTACTAATCCTTTTTTCTTTTAACCAAAAAGTGATGGCTGCCCAAATTCAGAATCTGAGATGAGTTCACCAACCATAAAGAGGTCACTCTGTAAACCATGTTACGGTGGCTAATAGTCACTCCGATGTAAGTCCACTATACATCTTGTACATTCACGTCATTACATTTCTGTGCAACATCATTGGGTCTGCTGCTAACAACAGAGAGTCCTTTTCATCTCATGCTTTGCTAGCAAATAGCAGCCACGGAAGTACAGTGGTAAGTTAAAGACACTCCTTAGATGCAGCACCGGGGCCACACTGTGACACGCTGATACGCATCCAAACAAACCTAAGGGCCACTTCTCTGTGAAAAGGTATTGATTGACAAGTGCTGCTGGAAGACGCGTTCTCAATATAAAACAAAAACATTCCCCATAACCTTCAATTTACCCTCAGTGACTTGACTAAAACCCTCCTTTGCAAGCATCCATGGTTTTGTCGTCTGACATCCCACTTCTTTTTTGTCTGAATTCATAATTTTCGACTTATAATCAAGGCATGCCTCATTTCATTCTCTACCCACTTCTGTCTCCTTCCCTATTCACTTTAACACCTGTTTGCCCAAGCACCACACACACATACAGAGAGCACCTATATGACGGAGGAGGAAAGACAGCAGTTTAATCAGGCAACAACGGAGTGATCTGCCTTCATTCGGGTTTGCAGTCTCCCTTGTCAACAATGTTTGTCTTTCTCATTCTGGTTATAAAAAAGACTTCAACCACACCAGAAACAGTAAAAGCAACATCAGGTATGATGAACTGTTCCAGTTTTTACGCCCCAGTAAATCATGTCCAGTTCCCTACATCAAGCCACTTTGCCGAGCGAGCTGGATGCAGAACATTCCAGTTCTGCGTTAGATCCCATTTGTGACAGTAACTACAGTTCAGGTGATAGAGAGAGAATTAAAAGCAGGATAGATCAATCTGAAGAGTCACAGTAGTCTGATCTAAAGTCAGTGAGCAACCACTGAAGTTTGTTTCCTGCCACAGACAGGAGGGGGCAATGCGTGTCTATTTACATGTCCCAGTGTCCGACCGGCTCTGCCTCTCTCAAGTTTTCCTGTTTGGACTACCGAATCAGATTGCAGGTCCTGCTCCAACAACTGGAATGATGCTCGTGAAAGATTCTCTTTCCAGTTGGGTCACTGCGAGGTTTTAATCTCCAGGATGGACGGGTTGTGGTCCAGGATGGACAGGATGATTTTGTCCATGTACTGTCTCAGACGTAGGTTGATTTCCTCCTGCTCCTTGAGCGCTTCCATCAACTGCGGAGAAAGAAGTATGTCAGTATGCATGCAAATTCTCTTGTGAAGGTGTGAGCATGTGAACATGCTGCTCTGAATTCTTTTAAATTACTTTTTTTGCAGATCGGTCAACAATACAGTGTAAAATATACTGATTTCACCATCTTTAAAGAGGAACTATTTTAACTGTACTCCACTGTCAGTATGTCAAATGTCATTTGTGTTTTGTCCCAATCTTACCTGGTCTCTGGAGGCATTCTCTATCTCTGCGGCCAGAGACTGGGCCTTGGTTTGTGTGGCAAAGAGGTTTTTAGCTTCGTATAGGCTGAGGCTGAGGATCTGACCATTCAGCTCATCGTTCTGCTCCCGCAGCTTCTGGTTCTCCTAAAACACAGAATCAGGTTGGGAGGAAGAGAAGACAGAGGGAAAACAGAGAATGATATGAGTGTGGGGACCACACGAGTACATCAAGGCTAATGATGGGGTTTTGTTTTGTTTTTTTTAATGACGACTACTGAAGCCTCACTCAGTCCATTAGCCTAAACACTGCACTTGGTACCTCGTCCAACAGCAAACACAGCAATGCACGTCTATTTTGGCAACACCTACAGGACATAACATGGGTTATGCGTGTTACAGAACAAACTGCTCCCTTGCTGGGTTGGGTGTGTTATGAAAGCTCCATGATTAAGTTGCCCTTGAGCGCTGACAAAAGGTCAGTTTGCTTTACCCTTGTTCTATCTTAACCGTTAGTGGAGGGATTTGCAACACTGACCCCAGTTCAGCTTGGGCAAGTTCACTCTACTCCATTGTGATTAGTGGTTAATCGGGAGGTCAGAGGTCATGGAGGCAATTTTACCATCAGGCCAGGGTGGAGCCAAGCCCCAGACAACACCAGGTGCTGGAATTCAGAGGGAAGAAAGTCCTGGGACACAAATCGCTGGACACACACATACAGACATTTAAAAAGGTGCACAGGCAAGAGTAAGATAGTGACTATGTATCCACCCACAGCCTCATCGTCTGTGCGACCACAGACAATTACACTGAATTGTTCGACACACCTAAAACTGCCTGGAGAGGGTGACATAAAAAAGACATAAAAAAGAAGTATCTGCAGAATAAAGATCATATGATACTATTACCATCATCCCCCTCTTGCCTTTTCTGCACTTATTGTGACAAGTATGGCCCAAGGCTACAGGAGGACATAGACCGAATCACCCTTTATCATCCTGTATTAGTCCCCAGTGAAATGTACACACTGTACGAATGAGTGATTCTCAATGACTGGCTATTGTATCACTTAAAACCTTCCTCAAGGTCTCATGGTTTTAGTAACTTCTCCCTATCATAATGCTTTTTCTTTTGAATCAGTCCACAGCATCACGTGTCACAGCTTACATACCAATCTGGAGACTGTTTATTTGTGCGTTTACTTGTCTTATCAGTGAGGACATCTGAAAAACACTCTCATCTCCTTCCTTTATCTCTCATGTTTACTTTGCACTGGGACTGTGCAGCGACTGGAAACTGGAACAGGATGTTTGAGTCTCTCCCTGTGGCAGGCAGATACCGCGAGGCAAATGTATCTAGGAATACAGAAATCTAAGGAACGGAGAAAATATGGACAACATACTCTCTGCTGAGTGAATGTCCACATGAACTCTCTCTTACGTTACTGTCAGTACAAAATGTTGAGGACACTACTTTCATTTAGAGGGGGGGGTTCAAAGCAATGAGAGGAGCCTGTGTGGACTGGATGTGAATCTACCAGCCTCCAATTCACTGATGCTGGGGCTACACATAAAGAAATTGGAGAGAGCCTTTCATCAGTACCTGCTTTAGTCTCTTGACCTCGTGTTCTAGCTCCACCTCCCTGGCCCTGCTGTTGAAGTCTGCCAGGCTGGTGGAGGATGTGCGGCTGCGGCCAGGTCTTTCAGCCTCCAGCTTGAATAGCTGCAAATGCTCCAGCTCTCGACGCAGGTCCTCAATCAGCTGGACAAAAGATAATGGACGCCTCAACATTGAATGAACTGTTTTATACGATTACAATGCAGTCATTTTAATAGGTGTAGGTGTGCAACGTGATGTAACTGCAGTGAGAGAGTAGAAGATAGAGATAAAGTAAGTAGTGGAAAAGACCATCATATTTGCTCAGTGTTTGAGGTTTATTGTGAAAAACGATCCCTCCCTCCCACCTCCTGCATTGCATCCTTCTCTTTCTGAAACTGGACTCGGTTTTGCTTTAGCTTGTCCATCATTTTCCTGTAGAGGTCCATCTCATCCCTCAGGCGCAAACTGGTGTCCTCCAACTTGTCTGTCATCCTTTGCTTCTCCTGAGGATGGACAGACAGACAATCTAAAATCAGCTTTCAATACCAAGTTGTCCTGTAAATAAAATCACTACTTTGCATTTGTCTTTTAAAAAGAGACAGTGAGCCTTTGTTGACATACAGTATGTGGACATGGGAGTTAGCAGGACCAAGTATATCAGACCAGGATTCAAAGACAGTTAATTGATGAGCTGTCGAATTTGTTGAATTCAAAACTTAAGACAGAATAATGAAAAGAAAACAAATATAACAGTAACCTGACCTCATCCAGTTTCTCCGTCTGTGACTTGAGTCGACACATGTTCAGAGCCATCTCATTGTTCTCGTCCTCCAGCTGTCTGAGTCTGGAAAATACAAAATCCTGTGTGTCAGCCTGCTTTTATATACAACTTTATACACCTCATTGCATTCTCTCATAATTTAAGGTGAACGATTCACGTGTGTATGTTTCTCACCGGTTTGTCAGCATCTCTGTTTGCGTGTTCTTGTCTCTCTCCATCTTGCTGTAGGCCTCTCGATGTCGTCTTAGCCCCTCCTGCAGATTTTGCTCTGCTCGTGTCTCCTGGTCTTTCAGCTGCTCCTCCAGCTCATGAACCCTGCGACGACGAACACACCAAGATATTTGAACGCGGTATCATCAGTCAAGCTATTAAAATTTCAACACATAGACATTACAGAGAATTATTATTTGAAAAAAACAGTACCTGTGGACTAACTGTGTGTTCTCCTGCTTCAGCTTGGACTTGAGATCACCGTTTATCAGAATCTCATTCTCAAGCTCTGCCACCTTCTTCTCCAGAGAACTCACCTGACAGATAGAAACGTGAGCGCTTAGTAAAAGCTGAATTTACACTACACACACTGAAACAGGATATAGTTATTTTCACATACAGAAAATGATAAGGGCTACAAATAGCACATAAGGTGAAACCAAAGTCACAGTATAACTTATGGTAAATGCATAATAATAGCACTAAACAAAGCTTAAATTTCCCAAAATGTTGAGGATTTAAAAAAATATGACATTAGTATATTCCTTAATTTTGCAAATTTTGAGAGGAAGCATCATATCAGCTATTTTCAACTTCAGCTGTGCATCAACTGGGATATAATCATTCTCTGTGATTTGAGTGCTAACAGGTGAGATATTATTTATAACTTCTGGTTTTTCAGTTTTCACACAGAAAGAATGAGCGTTATTGCATCTCAGGAACATGTGGACACACAATGACAAATAGGCAAATAGGGAAACAGAGCACACAAACCCATTCATACCTTCTCATTGATGTCAATATCACATGAGTCTATGCTGTCTCGAAAAAGGTCCTCTGTGCTGCCATTGCTGCTGCTCAGGTTGCTGTTGTGAAGCAGCTGCCTGCTCATACACACAACACAGAGGGATACACAACGTTGAGAGGAAGAACCAGCTGACGATAGACCCAGGTGAGGACCATCTGGAGTGTGTGTCTGTGTGTGTGTGTGTTTGTCTGTCTATGTGTGTGTGTGCTGCTACAAAATAAATGACGTAGCACAATGAGGACAATCCCAAAAAAGGAGTCAACACGATTAAAATAAGAACACACACACACACACACACACACACAAAAAGGTAAAAACATTGAAGTGAACATTAACATATCTGAGTGTGACATTCACGCCAAGATGTGACCTCTGTGTCACTGATAGAGTAATGTGACAACATGATCTACTCTGTCAGAGGAGAGGAGAGGAAGAGGAGGAAACCTGTGAAAGAGGAGGAAAAAGAGGGGAGAAGGAGCAAAAGAGCAGATAAAGGGAGCAATAAAATAAAAGACAATCAAAGCAGACACAGAGGAGAGCTGAATCGACAGAGAGACAGAGCCAAACCTTATATTGAATACATAGATCAAGTCTGACAAGCCATTTTCACTCTGTCACTATAACTCAGTTACTGTGGGTGAAAACAGGGACAAAAGCCTTGAGACAAGACATGTCAGCTACTACAGACCAACAGGCCGCTGACACACAGATTTCTCAGCCTGAAACACAAACAGTATAACTGTTTACACACCTGATAAATTACTTACAGACTTCTTGCATTCACTTTTAATATCTAGTTAGTAATTAACTGGCAGTTCAGCGGCTGAGCAGCTGTGTGATAAGGAAAGCAGCTCAAACACAAGTAACTGAGTAACCTTCACAGACACACACGCACACACACGCATGCACACACACACACACATGGGCCAGTAGCCTACCTTCCAAAAGCAGTGCTGGAGATTTTCCTGTTGGGGCTGCGAAGGCAAAAACAAAGGGACAGACAGTTTTCCAGTGAAATGACATGGATATGCAGGGGTTCCCACAGACCAGGAAGCAATTTGTGGTGGGCGTGACCAGGGTGTGGTTGGGGGTGTGGTCAGGGTAGAGGGGACACCCCCCCCCCTTTGCAGGGAGCTGCCTTTTAAGTTTCATGTTGAGATTTACTCACCAAAATTTAAGTTAAAGTTTAATTTTTACTTTAATTTTTGCCTATTGTAGTGTCAATCTTTTACAATATTTGTACAATATTTTAATATTAATAGTTGCGGTCTGAGTCACTGTTTGCGGAGAAAGTGGGAAGGAAAGAGACTTTGAAGGACATTGTCTTAGACGGTCTAATTTCACTTCCAGCTCAGTGAGTAGTGATTGGTGTTTGCTCACCAACCATCTGAAGGACATTGAAAGTTAAAGACTCTTTCAGTTCAATAAGTTCTGTTCAATAAGACTGACTGAACATATTGACTATTTTTGTCATCCACTCTTTTTTCATCCATCTGTTTTATCTTGGAGGTGTGGTGTTTGTCTCTGTCAGACCAATTTGTTAATTCTTGTCCTCCTCCTGTCTTAAAAACCATCCCTCATTCTTCCAGTCTGTATTCATTTCCAATGTGCTTAACTTGGAAATTTTTGCAATCAATATATTTTCATTTAAACCTCACTCTCTCATTCTCGCTCTTCATACATATCGCTATTTCATTATTCATCAGGGTACAGCTTTGGTCTCATTAAGAGAGACATGTTGGGTTATAGATCCATTTGTCTCTAAGGAGAAATCTGCAGAGTCAGCAGAGAACACAGACATTTAAAAAAATATTTCCTGACTAATTCTACTGTGCAATGGCTGAAATGGCTTTGGGTCTGCATGTGTTTATGTGTGCACTTTTGTTTGCAGGTTAACTGTGCAGCTATTAATGGTCACCACGGATTATGTTTCCAATAATAGGTTCCCCACTAGAGTAGCCGATGAGCTAAGCACAGCTTTATATAACAATCAATTAGTGTTTATGTGTGTACATGTGACTGGCGATGGCAGTGTGTTTGTTGGTGCATGAAGCTGGAGGACAAACACTATTGCAATATTATATATAATATTATGTTTATCAAGTTATACTTGATAAAAAAGCGCCAGAGTTAGTGTCAGGTGAGGCAGCGTCAAACTCCTCTGTTGTGAACCTGTTAATGTACCATGGCTGTGTGTATAACTTTCCTGCCTGGATAATTAAAGCTAATTAAGTCGTCACAGAAGTATGTCACTCCACCTGTTTTCATTTCACTGCTTACGTTTGCTGAATCATGTGCTGTATGGCTTTTTTCAACGCGTGGAATTACTGTATTACTTAGAGACTGCACATACCGAAGCTGTAACAACCACGGGTATTGTGTTGCAGTGGGTGTTGTGTTACACTGTGTTGTGTTTTTGCGTGTGAGTGTTTCCTACCTGTTAGCCTTGAGGTTTCTGAGGCGAGCCTCCAGGTCATTCAGTAGGTTGACCTTTTTGCTGCACTGAGAGCAATACACGTCCATTAGTTCACCAGCGTAATGCTGACGCACCTTACAAGGAGTCTGGCTTGCACTGTAAACACACACACACACATACATTTTTTTATCTGCAGATAAAAACACAGAACTCAAGCAAGTGGTTTGAAATTATTGGGGACAAATTCTTGACTGCAAGCAATTTCATTAGCACTTGGTGTTTTTAGCACTAGGAAAAAATACATCTCTTTCTGCTGTCATAATAGTTCACTCACTAACCACTCATCAAGGTTTCATAATTATAATGATAATAACAATCCCACAAATCTCATTACTTTGTCCCAGAATCCTATTTAATGATTAATTTAAATTGAATTATGCCACGAATCACATAATTGGTACAGAATCACTGAAAATTCAACTAATTTCCTCCCTCTTTCTTCTCTTACCTAGAAGGCACTGATGAACCAAGGTCAGAATATCCGTTGGTACGGGTCTCGTCGTCCGGACAGGGGCTACTGAGAGTATAATCTGGCTCTTCTCCCTCCCCGTAGTCCTCAAACTGCTCCTCGTTCAGAGAAGCTGAGGAACGTGTCGATAGGTCAGAGATGACAGAGATGCTAGTCTGACCACACCTGAGGGAAAACAGGGGAGAGGTTGGTATTACTGTTTATGGAAGTAATCACTTTTTATACATTATTTTCTTTTGTCAGAGTCAAATTAAAACAAAGTCTTGCAGTAATAGCAAAGGTACAGAATGAGTTTCAGATGTTGAACTGAAATTACTGATGACACATGATTACAAAGGAAGCCCTGTTATATACAGTAAATATCAGACTTTCATGTCCTTACTTCTCCCCTGGGAAGAAGAGATCCCCCAATGTGTCCTCCTTGTCTCCTGGTCTGATCAACCCGTCTGAGGTGTCTGATCCTTGGGTGCTTTCCACTGCGCTGTCTCTGTCTGATTCCCTCTCCTTGCCCTGGTCTGCCACCTCCACCTCTCCTAGGAACAGCTCAGGGACAAGGTCAGGATAGGCTCGTGTGCACATGATGACAGGATCAACCCGTTTGTCCTCACCAGCCTGGAGAATGACAGACAAAGTTGAAAAGTTTATCGAGAAAGATACAGATAATGATCGTGTCACCATCACATTACTATTATCCTTTTCCCTTAAGATATTAGATATGTTTTCTAAATTTTAAATCCATAGTGAAATTACAGAAACAGCACAACTTGTTATACTGTAAATTTGACAAAATGTAAAGCAATATAAGCTACAGTGCAGACCAGAGGACCATGGCATCAAATGAGGCCAAACTGTTACTTTGGTTATACACAAGCTGCGATAACAGATAAACCAATGTCTCTAAAACCCCGGTGAACATACCGGCAAACTATCCAAATTATTTCAAATTGTATTGAACTAATTAATAATTAATTAATAAATAATAAAACATACTAAAAGAAGCTCTGACTCAGTAAGTAAAGGGAGAGGGAAAACAAGCAAAAATAAGAACTTATTAATAAATATATAAAATCATGATAAGGGTCATGATTTTTTTTAAAGACTGACAGCGCTGTCTAAATCCCCTTATCCTCTTATTGTGGGAATGGTCTTAAGCTCACAGTGGGGGTCTGGAAGGCTAGAGGGGTGAAAGGGGGATGGTCAAAGGTCATGGGTCTCGTTCCATCTAGTTTCGCTCCTCAGTGGCTCAAATCTGGTCTAACGCCACGGAGAACAAAGACTTATCTCAGCGTGACTGAACAGCTGACACGCAGTGGAGGAGGGCAGGTCAGACAGAGAGACAAGAGACGACACTGCTGTAAAAATGTATTATAAAATATGCCTTACGTAGGGACATCAAAAAGTCCTTTAGCATCTAAATCGCTCAAAATATTGAATTTTTCATCATGAAGCTATAAGAAAATCAAAACATGAAGTGACTTTACATTTGGAAGCAGCCAACATGGGGTAAGGAGCTGAATCTCAGGAAAAACAAATGAAGGACAAATGTCCCTATAGCATTTCCCTGGATAAGTCTCCTTATTTCCCTGCAGCAGAGAAAGAAACGCACTTCCCTCTCTGTACTCCCCCACAGCAACTCAAAAAAAAACTGAAGGAGCTCACACCTGTTGCTCTTATTCTTTGTAAGAAAGGTAAGCGGGTTTTTCATTTTTAGTCCTGACTCACATATTACGACTATAAATAAAAAGAGGCTACAACTATTTGGAATGCAACATCAAGACCCTCAATATGCTCATTCAAAAAAAACCTTCATATTGTGACCATTATTGAAATGGAAATATTTACTTCATTGCAAAGAAGGACAATACCTTTAACCGATGAAGTGACGTAGTAAAATATAACAAAATAAACTCCCACCTATAGGGAATTCTTAACAACTTCATTCAGCTACATTATGTTTGTGCTACCACAGTGGAAACAGTATCTAATCGCTACCTGACTGATCTTTTTAAAGTATTTAAAGAGCTTTATTCCCCTCTGACAGGTGAATGCCTGTCAGCCAGTGCTCAAGTGCTCTTCAAGAACAACAGAAGCGTTAAGAGCCAGTTTCACGAGAACAGAGTTACACGTGCAGTGATTAAAGCTGCTAGTAAAAGTTTTTTTTTTTTTTTTAAACAGTGGTTTCAGGCAGAAGACGTTCATGAATCTAGACTAGGGAATGAGAACATTTCGTCCAGTCCTCCCACATACAAAGGGTTGCTTAAGGGTTAGTTTTAAGGTACAGGTTAGGATTTAACAGGCTATAACAGGGTTTCGGTTAGGGTATGGGTTGGGGTTAGGTGTTTAGTTGTGATGATTATGCTGGGTGTGAGAGGCTGAAGAACTAAGTTTGTCAACAAGTGACCAAGACAAAGACTGAACTACAATTATGGGAGTGTGTGTTTACGTTTTGCTCCTCTCTGCACCCGCCTCTGCCACAGCAGCCTGAGGCTGTAACTGCCACAACACAAGCCTGCAACGTGTTTCAGGTCGCTTGATTCCCTGGAGCACAAACAGCTAGTCTGCTAAACACCATCCAACCTGCCGGTGGCTTTGAACTGAGGATGCAGAGATCTGCTCTGCTCTTATCTGCAGTAGGATCAATAGTGGTAGACAAATCAGCTCTGTTTAACGACAGATTTCACCAGGTTAATATCAGGATTAAACGCCTTTGGATGCTTGGTTATGCACTTAATATCATTTATGAAATCATAATAAAACAAAACTGTTATTAAGATCCAAATGGAATGCACTTTAAATGCAATTAACTACGCTCAATATCAGTTAAAAACAACTAAATAAAAAGATATATATTTTAATCTTCCAATCATCTAATCATTATTTAATACTTATGATGCAATATTAATATGAAAAAATCACAAATACCACAGATCTTAAAGATCATCTGGTCTGTTTTATACTTTGATCATCATCAACTGACTAGCTCTCTCAGATGTACAAGTAAATATGATATAGCTTTATGTATATCATTACTCTGCACAGCATGCGTCATACATATCTCCTCATACTTTAAAAAAAAACACTTGACTAAAAAAGGAAAGAAAAATCGGATCTCTGCAGGGTCTGACCCAGTTTAGATGCAGATATCCTATCCTTCTTTCCTGCTCTTCCTCCCTCTCTCTCACGTGAAAGAAGTAATTCTCAATCTCCATTTCTGAGATAAGAAATTAAATGTATGTATGTGACCAAATACTACCGGGCCATATAGTGTGCATATGTGTTTGAATGATTCCTCTGTTCAGGTACGGTCAGGTGCACATCTATAAGTCATTTATTATTTGTCCTGCTATTTATGTTGTATTCTTTATCTGGAGAAGATATAGGGCAGACATGTGGTATACACACCAGGATGGTCAGACCAGATTTTCCAGGTAAAGGAACAGTTGTGAGTTGTGAGTCATGAGACAGAGCAGGAGAAAGAGAATAACTCAGCCAGGCCCTCGAGAAACAATGTGACATGTAATCCACTGCAGCCGTGATCGAGATGTAAGAAGTGGGAACAAAGGAGATAGAGAGAGAAAATAAGCAGCAGAGGACACTTATCATTCCTCTATGGAAAAGTGCTGAAGAAAGAGAGAGTGTGAGACAGTGAGACCACTACATGTCAAGTGAAGACGACCATAGATGAATAGGAATGGAGAGAGACAGATGGTAGGAGAAAAGATCCAATTAAATCCCCTGTTAAAAACACTAACCACTTACTGTATCTGTGCAACAGACACACTTCATCATAGAGTAACTGAATAATATTCACTTGCAGTTTGGTTGCCTTTGACCTCTAGTCAAACCAATAACACCAACCACCACACGTTATGCAAATTCCTCATGGGCATAAATGTCACAGTGGCAAAAACTGAAAAGAGACAGAATCGTTACTCATATGAGACCAATTGTAGATTAACTCAAGAGTTACATACAGAGACAAAATAGACATCAGACCCTTTTACAGCCAGAAATGTAGTTGCAGTTGTACAGAATGTACAGTTTTTAACACTTAGCCATAATTACCGTCATCAGTTGCACCTGTTATTTAACAAAGTGAGGGCGTCCTATCAATAGGAGCAGCATCATCAATCACTTCAGTGAGACAATCTGTTTATGTTAAATGTAGTAGTAGGGATTTTCTTCTTCTAACTAAAGTCCTACCAGGGCTCAGGAGGCTGTGCATGGATGGGTCGACAAAAAAAAACCATGAACATGTGATGCGGATAAGTGGTGGGTATTGTGAACGTAACCTGTGTAGTGCAGCATAGGAAAAACCAAAAAATATCTTTAGTTAGTACTGTTGATCATTAAACTACTTCCTTGTTTGCAGCGTTTGCAGACCAGCAGACTACAACAGAATATACTCTACAGATTGATGAAAGACTTAACATGCTGGTTAGGGTGATGCAAGTTGATCTGCACTAATATCTCGGAAATAAAAATGTGTCACCACTTAAAAAGGATACGAGTCTTGTATGGCTTTGCATCACAACGAGATGATCCTCCTTTAAGGTGTGTCTTCTGAAAACATCTGAGCAAACATTTTTGTGGAATGTAATTTGGGTAAAACTTGCTTAAAGGAATTATAAGAGCTTAAATGGTTTTAAGAGGTGTTCCTTTGGTCTCGTATTAATGACATAACTAGTCAGACAGTGACGACGCTGTCAAACAATCGAGCAAAACAAACACTGTGCAAAAAAACGAGATGGAGCAGTATCGATCCACACGCCCAGAGCTTCAATATAGTGTGAGTCAGCAGTAAAGGAGCAATAAGCGGAAGATAAGTGGAGAGAAAGACAAATTAACAAGAAGGCCGAGGAGGAGGGGGAAAAGAGGGATTGAGGAAGGAGAGGAAGAGTGAAGGGCATCAGAAAAAGAGCAAACAGACAGAGAGCAGCAGAGTGTGTTTACCAGACTGAGCTCCAGTGACAAGAGGCGTTTCACTGCAGAGGCTTTATCCTGCATCTCTCTCTCTCTCTCTCTCTCTCTCTGGTTCTCTGCCCCTGTCAATTCATCCTCTCGGTTTCCCTCTATTTCTCTAAGCTCTGTAGTCCTCAAGTGCCACCGCCATGAAAATATTCACCGATGAAGTGAATTGTTTTTATGCTCTGCTTTGATATTCAGTATGTTGGCTGCTACCTGTGGGAGCTTCTGTCATCCTCTGAGACTCAGATCTCACCAGTGGATGACAGGACAACACAGGAGGCCATAACATATCCTCATAAGAGCCTCATCAGGATATTATCATAATTCACATGACAACACAACAGTCAGGAAGTCAAAAATTATTTGTCATTTAATTGATGCATCAATAAGCATTTCATGACAAAAAATGTAAATTTTGTAAATGTAAAATGTAAATGTAATTTTTTTTACATATAGATATATTCTGCGTTTCTCTATTACTAATGCTGTACATGGTATAAATATTATTGAATATTTGGTTTTTGATTGGCTATTGTCACCTTGTTGTTAGCATTTCAGATTATTCTCTGGCCTTTTATAATAAAAATGAGAAGACTGAGATCTGAATTAAACTAATAATAATCAGCAGTTTAACCAAATTATGAAAATAATCATTAATTAATAATCATTGTCTAATTCACGTGTATTGTAGACAGGAATTATTCATCAGTTACTCATCTTGTTCACTCCTAAGAAGAGTGTATCGATAGTGTTTTTGCAAAATACAATGACACAACTTGTGTGCATGTATCTGCATGTCTGTATCCTCCCACGGTGAGCAACAGTGTTCCTACACATATCCACGCTCACACATTACTCAAAGGGAAGTAATGACTCATATTTCAGGACCATTTACTTAAGTCAACACAGTAAGACTTGGTTTGGGAATATGAGGCAAACACGCACACTCACACACACACACACACAACAGAATAAACGCACAAAAACACCTGAGACTCCCAACTGGGCAAACTGTTAAATATGCAATATACTCTCTTCCTCTCTGCTCATTCTGGGCCTATAATGCAGCTTGACACATACACGAACACATATGTAAAAACACCACCCCTCCATCTACACAGTTTTCTAATCACAGACACACACACACACACACACACATATGTGTTTCGTCTCAAGGGAACCAGGTAGCTGCTTGGATTACCAGGAATGTGGCACTGGACAAAGGACAATGTAGGGAGGGACTGGAGCAACAAGGGAGATACTGTGTGGAGGCTTTTTCAGTGAAACCCAACTTTATAGCCCAGGATACCCCAAAAGACCAAAAGACATAATGTGATTGATGCGTGGTTCTGAATCCATATAATCACAAGGAAACCTTGTCAAAAAATTAAAAAAAAAGCCAAACTAAATAATAAAACAACCACTCAATCATTTTTAAAGCTCATTCTGATTCCATCAATATGTTGTGTTTTATGGTGAAAACGTGGCTTCAGAATAAGTAGATTAACATTTACATGAAGTTAAGAGTCCAGGGTTAAAACAAGGCAGTTAAAACAAAGACACGTAGCTAAAACAAACAGTTGCATGTGTGCGTGTGAGTGTGTGTGCACAATAGGCCCGTTAAATAAAAAGAACTTGAAAAACGTCTCATGACTATAAGTGATTATGAATACAGCAGGTGTCCCTTTGCCTTTGTTTGTGCGTCTCTGAATGTCAGCTGAGTTAATGAGTAAACTCGTAATTGCAAAAGCACAGTCGATGAGAACATGACAGGACAGGTTAGCTCTATTAATTGCAAATTAAAAAAGCTGCATTCACAGCAGTCGTATATTGCTGACTGCTGCTGGTGCACAATAGTACTGTTTATGTCCAAGTTTATGTGCCAGTATGTAAATATGTGACAGCTTAAAAAAAAAAAGCACAATCGGGTGCAGTGTGAAACTTTTCATTTACCTTGTTTCTTGATAATGTACTCGTATGGCTAATTCACTAGCTGTTTGGTCAACACCTCTTCTTCTTAGATGCATTGTGACATCGTGATTAATTTTTTTTGGAGTCAAACACTACATCCCTTGCTCACATGCAAGTTCATAACACATGGCAACAAAACTCCTAGCACACTTCAGTGTGTGGTCAGTGTAGGATGTTTTTTTTCTTTATGTGTGTCTGTAAATACACACAGGAGAAGTGTCATATTGAAAAGTAATTAGAGGAAGCTGTCACAACGTGTCGACTTGTGGAATGAGTTTTTAGGTTTGTTTGCCCTCAAGCAGTCACCTGTTCTGAAACACTGGGGAGCTTGACAACTTCATGTATGTTTCAACTACACACAACTCAGCTTCATGTCAAACATGGAGGCAGCATTATTCGCACTTAGAGGTCAAACCAAAGTCATGTGTCTTTGACAGTGTGATACAATCCATTGAGAGATTATTATCACATTAACCTTTAAAAAGGACAACACCCTGACACTTTAGTAGCCATGCAAACATTTGTTTAATATATTACACAACTTTGTCACCTCATAGCCAAAGTCTGTTGCGTCTACTGACTGCCCTTTACGTGTCAACAAACTCTTGTCCTGTGTCATGTCATGTGAGGTGAGGCTCCGTGTGAATTGAGCAAAGTGCATTTTCTTTTTCTAAGCCGACTGATTGTTGACCTTTTGCTGCTGTCAGTTGAACAGACCCTCAGCAGGTGGTCAAACTGTGGCCTCTTGTCAGCTGCTGCATGTGAATTATTGAGTTTTGTGTTCACAAAAAAAAAACCTAAAGAAATCCAAAACATTTTGTTCCTTTTAGAAATGAGTCTTTCTGTGTCATTAAAAGGAGTGACTGTTTTAACTGCTGCAGATTATCCCCCATTCATCCAGCACAGCTTAGTACTGCATGTTAATCTAGTTAGTCTAGTCCTGGTGTACAAACTGTCCCCTGTCTTTTCTATGACAATTGCCTGAATGTCATTTTTGTTCAGAACACAAACAGAAATTTGTCTGAAAAGCAACCATGTTAAACTACACGCCAGTTAAATGCTATCTGCATTTCATGTGTTGTCCGGACTGTGCAATGCCATTTGTGCAATGACAATAAAATTGAATCTCATCTAATTTGGTCTAATAAGCAAAATCATTTTAATAGGGAAAAAAAGTCTTCTAGTAACATTTTGGGTCCAGGACAATCGGCAGAGACTTCCTGCTTGACAGAGAAGGAGTGGATCTCATTATGTAATGTCCAGTCACAGGCCAGGACTATTCAAAAGACTACAGAGTCTGGCGTCACATGTTACTACTGAGATCCCACAATGCACATAAAACACACCTTGCTTATCCTATATTTAATGTAATTAATATTACAAGACACAAAAAGTGCACGCATCAGTTGTCAACAGGCCAATACTGTTAACAATATGGCATGTCAGTCAAAAGGAAAGCCAGGTATAATTATTATTATTATTCATATCAGCTCGACGTTTTTATATACTATACACTTTCTAATTATACACTCTTGAAATACAATACAGTTAAAATATACAAGCCATCTTAAATAAGAATGATGCTGACATTTTAATCGACTGTGTTTTTCTGATTTTAAGTGGAACATCATTTACAACTTCTAAAACATTACAGTAAACAAATCAAATATAATATCAGTCTATTCATGTTCAGAATTTATCTGAAAGCACAAAAAGTTACACAAAAGTAACATAACCTTGAGCTTAACACATAACCTTGTGTTGTCTCATATATGCTTGTTCTCAGTTTTCTCTCTTAACAAATGTATAATGTATCTATGAGTACCTTACTGTTCTAGCTTCTGTTCTGACTCTGTGCATCTCTGTGTCATTCTCTGCTCTTCCGGCTACCATAGTGTCCAATTAATCAGATTACCTTCACAGAGACACTGAACCGCAACAGAACCAGCGAAAACTAAATGAGACAGGCACAGGGGGGGGGAAAATTAAGCAATGGAAACTGTAACGCACACCAGGATAAACAGAGAGACAGGACAGAGTAGTGTGATGACACCGACATGAACACCTGAGTGACACGGACACGCAAACAGTGAGGCATGGTCAACCGAATGCAACACCCCACATTCACATGGGCTGCACAATGGACTCTGCACTGAATCTTAACAGCCTCCATCCTAAATACCCTGCCTCCCCCAAAACACATGAGCTGTCTGTGTTTTGTTCTCATGCTGTGTTATAATAATAATAAAAATAATAATAATAATAATCTCTCTGCTCCTCTCATCTCAGCAGGCTGCGCACAGTCCGGTTTCTTACCCCGTGTACTAGTGAGGGGAGTCCATGGTCAGCAGTCCCCGTCTTTCCACCAGCCAAACCCTCTCTCATATGCACACACACACACACACACACACAGGTGATCCCTTTAAATACAAAAGGAGGAGGAAGCGTTGTAATAGTCCAAAGGGTGAGGTCCCTTCTGCGGATATAGTCCAAAGGGAGGCTGAGGACCTGAGCACAGTGTTCACTTTAAAACACTGCACCAGCTGCCCGGTCTCTCCCTCTCTCTCTCTCTGTCTGTCTCACACACACACACACACACACACACACGCATACACACTCACTCACACACAAATGCAAGCACAGACCCTGCACCTCGCACACTGTCCCTCTCTGGCTGCTAGCTTTGCCGGCTGACTCACATTCACACTGTGAGAGCTCAGATCGGGCAACAGTTGTTGAATTCAATGCACCGCCCCCCCCCTCCCTCTGCCTTGCCAGTGGTTGCCTAGCAACTGGCTTCTGTGGGCGGGGCTTGCGAGAGTCCTCACATTGCTGCACACTCAGCTCTCACCACCGCCCCCTCAGGCGGCATTTGCATATGACGCCCCGCCTGCCTGTGTGTGAAGTGGCTGCTGGAGAAGAGGCCAGTGTGCTGTGTGGGCTTTGCATAGGGGGGGAGGTGAAGCAATTGTTGTCACTGAAACAGAAACTGTTTTAGTGATGCAGCAAATTCTACAAGATGAAAACACATAGAGGTCAGTCGCAATGAGCCAGAGGGAGACAAGAGAGGAGGCAGCAACAGGGATCTGCTGGGATCACTTAAACCTGCTGAAGAGTTCACACAAAACAAATCTGTTTACTTTGTCCTGTGTCTTAAGAACATGAATAAGACACGAGTCACATCAGCTGTTTCCTGTCATTTAACTGGCAATTATATCATCACAGGTTTTTGAAAACAACGAAAATCGCTTTAGCCTCATTATAAAAACTTTGTTCTCTAACTCTGACATAAACCCTGTACCGTCTCAGCCCTCAGACTGTGGTTATATTGGTGCAGTTGGGTGAAACTTTGGTGAATTCAGTGTATATGACGTACATTAGTCACCTACTCTGAGTACACGCTGTAACAGTTGCCGTATATTTTTACCTCAGCTGCATGTTTCTGTCAGTTTGCTCGCATTCTAGTTGAATGCTGACCAGACACTGGGATACAGAAAACAACTTGGAGTCAGCAGTGAAAAGTCACATTTCTTCCATTTACAGCCAAAAAAAAAAAAGAAGTTATTATCTCAACTCTGCGTTGGTGTCAGTCTTCACAGTCCTTAGACGTTTCAGACTCAGGTTCTTGTTAGCTGACAGGCAGCCTTCATTTCCCTCTGGGTTTAATATATAGACTTTAACATTATATGACCATATTGTCAAACTTTTCTTCCCCCTTGGGAAATGAGAGTTGTATAGACGAACCGGTATGATGGCAATTATTAGGTTTCACATTTTCTGCAGCAATAATGAGATACGTTGGTAAAGGATGTTTCTACAGACACCTCAGCAGCTGTCGTTAAACTCACTTGTGAAACTTAATTATGTTTTGGTCAGGAACTGCCAGATCCATCCAGATTTCTCCGTCACAATTGTTTTTATATACTGCTAGATTTCTTATGTCCATATGAACAAGCCACAGTCTAATCTGCATGTTGAATATTAATGAGGTCTTTTCTGGTATTAGCTCAGATTTCACAGCTTTACATTTGTGCTGCAGTAAGTGGAGTCATTTGTTTCTGGCAAGAGCTGATGGCAGCTGAGCCATAACGTAATCCTGCTACAATTACATGAAATGTCAGTGAATTTATTACCCCCTGACCATCTCTCTCTCTCCCTCTCCCTCTCTCTCTCTGTTTTGCTCAGTCATTATTTCAAAGATCATGCTCTTCCTGTTTCTGAAAACCATCGCTGCCTGAATACCAGCGCTTACTGGAAGTAATGATACGCTGATGAAGTGATGAGAGAAAGCGAGAGTGGTGGGGGAAATGATGAAGAGGAGGAAAGAGATATGATCCAAGCGTGGGGAGCCAAATAAAACCTAATTATGTGAAAAGGAATGCAACCAAACAATCTCCTTTCTCTCTCTCTCCCACTTGCTCTCTTTCTCCTTCAAGTTGGCAGTGGCTCAACCAATGGCCTGTGGCTATTTGTTTATATGCAATTTGTTGAGGGCTGGCCCCTTTCCCCTTTTCACTGAAGCCATTTACAATTCTATTCATGTCTACCTGCCTCATTCAGAAGGCAACACTGTTATGGACCAGAGGCCTTTTCACCAAGTGTTAACACAGTTATGTTACTGCTTGCCAAAGAGGACATGACATTATTGTATTACTTTCCACAATGGTGTACAATGGAGTAATGGTAGGTGCAGTAGTGATAACACACTTCCAATAGAAACAGACACAAGACTAAAGTCAATACATAATTCATGTACAGATACACTGATAAGTGCATCTACACTGTATTTAAAAAAAAAAACCTAACAAATGTGTGTGATGCAGAGTTTAGCTGAAGCAGCACTGTGGTGATCCTCAACCAGCTGCTGGGGTTCGCAATGCACCACTACGAATGATGGAGTGGAGGAGGGTGTGGGTGGAGAGTGAGTAGAGTGAGCGAGGCAGAGGCCCCACAGAGTCTGAGACAGAAAAAGAGAGCAGAGGAAGCTCACAAGAAATGAGGCAGTGATACAGGGAGTGGGTCAGTACGGTATGGTACTTGATTCTCAAGTCGACTTAATTTCTTTTGAGATCCTGCCCCTGATCATTTCCATAACTCCAGTGTGAATCACAGCACAAATTGATGAGGCAACGGGGCTGTGTCACATTCACAGATGCATAATTTCTGATAATTGATGACTACAGATAATTTTAAATGTGGCATTTTCCATAATTGCCCTTGCGAACTAAGGTTTAAGGTTGTGTTGTACATTTGAAGATGGCATCTGTTGCAGATTGGACAAAATTAGTGAACAAGTCAGGGACGGAGTCAGAATTGCCTTGGCTGAAATCTGCAGAGTGCTGCTATCTTGACATGCAAGGTTTAAAAGAGTGTGACCATGAGTAATGGCTTCTAATTATGCAAAATATGTGGAAAATAAATTTATAACAAAAATATTTATCTGTTGTCACGCTGACTGTACATATGCTCTGTAGAGACAAAAAAAAGAAGTCGTACTACCACATCATACTAATAAAAGCTTTTACGCCGAGGCATGAGGTGTGATGCAGAGACACTTTGACATTCTGTGAAGGGAAAGGCTTCATGTCATAAAAACATGAGAATGTACTGTCAAACTGGCTTTGTATGAACTTCCTCAAACGTATTCTACCTCTTAATCCATGCAAACAATATAAACCAACACCAGAAAGAGCAGCAGTACATACGCCCGGACAACTTTATCTCCTGCTACAATAAATCCACTCACCATCTTTGTAGCCTGGACATTCATCTTCACATCAATGTTTTATTTGCTTTCACAAACTTCCAGTGAACTAGAAGCAGCAGTATAGAAACTAAGCAAGAGACTATATTAAAAGCTTCCTGTGGACAAATCTATCTGCTGGTGACAATACGGCTGTATGAAAACAGGCCACTGGGTCAGTGGTGCCTGCAGGGGAAACTCAAAACGGGGTTGTAAAGGTATTGATTACTGTTCACACAATGGACACCATGTTCTCTGATATGGATATGAAAGACAGGCAAGAGTCAAGTTGAAAGACTTTCAGTGGAAGCACTTCTGCACACTTTTTTCTTATGGACCCAACAGATCACTTGGTCCTGCAACTGCCATTCATCATCCATTTGAAATCTACTACTATAGCACTGTAAAGTGTTTTCAGTGACATATCGCTCTCAAAACACAGAATAAAACAGTTGTGTACAGTGTATTTTTGTATTAGCTGTACACATTAGCTGCATCAGCTGTTAATGCAATGACCTTTGGTTGCACATGAGAACAATGTATAGTGTTATTTTAAACTGGCTTATGGATGCAGATGATGATGAATAGATGTGTCTATGTCTCCATTATGTCTGGACAAACAGGTTATGAATCAGTTGACAAGCCTCACCATGCAGTTTAGGTCTATTATTCCTAACAATATGCTTGCACAAAAAGGCTGAATGGTGATACTGCTGAATGTTTAAATTCTATAAGATCTTCTATACTAATGCATTGCTGTGACAAGTTAACTGGGATGTACAGTAAAGCATTTTGATTCCACCTTTGTGTTACATTGAAGCTTTCCTCGCCTAACAAAGACCACTGGTAAAGAGACATAAGCAGGAAACCAGCAGTCTTCCCTGTCTGTATGCTGAGCAGGCCTGGCTGACGTCTGACTGACAACAGATCAAACCCCAGTGATCAATACAGGACCAAACCATTCATCTATCAAATCACTACCAGACCACTGGGACAGCAGGTGACAGAGAAATCAATGAGGAGGTGAGGAAGAGGAAAATCAGGACAAGTCTGACTCTGACTGAAGGCTGTGTGTGTGTGTGTGTGTGTGTGTGTGAGAGAGAGAGAGAGAGAGAGAGAGAGAGAGAGAGAGAGAGAGCAGCATCATTAAGACATTTTTCCTCCTTTAATTTGACCCAAAACTTGGTAACTGATATTAATTCTGGGTATCATTAACCCTGAGGCAGTAGCATGCTATTTCTCAACCGTAGGTACACTATTACAACTCTCAGAAATATAGGACCTTTCCCTTTAAATCTAAACAAAGGATTTTATGGTTTTAGCACTTTCCGTTTTATATCTCCCCTTGATGTTAACTTGTTTATGGTTCGACAACGACTGTATATTGCAGGAAGAGAGAGAGAGAGAGAGAGAGAGAGAGAGAGAGAGAGAGAGCGCAGCATCATTAAGACATTTTTCCTCCTTTAATTTGACCCAAAACTTAATTGGTAACTGATATTAATTCTGGGTATCATTAACCCTGAGGCAGTAGCATGCTATTTCTCAACCGTAGGTACACTATTACAACTCTCAGAAATATAGGACCTTTCCCTTTAAATCTAAACAAAGGATTTTATGGTTTTAGCACTTTCCGTTTTATATCTCCCCTTGATGTTAACTTGTTTATGGTTCGACAACGACTGTATATTGCAGGAGTTATCAACGTGAGAATCACTGCAGCACTGTCAGACACTTGTGTGTTGACTCGGGAAGTTGGCCCTGGTAACACTCAAACCAAAATGACTCCTTTATTTAAACCCAGTTCTCGTTTAGAAGGAAAAAGGTCTTACGAGCCAGCTGTGGTTATTGTGCGTCCCCGTATGTCATGGTGTTGCAACATCGTGGGGGATACGATTTACTGAAACACCTGTTGAAACAGCTTGTGCAAGCAGTATGTTCCTCTGTAGCTGCAACAGAAACCTCTGAGGCTGAACCAACATGTGTGTGAACCTGGTCTGTAAACTTACTGCAAACACCAGTTGTCAACCTGTTCCAAGTCTCGGAACCTCCACAGCCGCAGCCTCTGATTTCAGAAATGTTAACTCGTATACGTACAGTATGTAATCATGTTATGTGAATGATTAATCAATAATTTCATTTGCAAAAAATGTGCTCAATTAAAGTAAATAAAATATATCACATGAAGAAACAATGCATGCCCTGAAATGGTCGTAGCGGCTATGGATAATTTCCAGTCAGCTCACCCCACCATGTACAAGCCAGTGCCATACCTCCCCCTGTGAGTAAGCGTGAACGAACAACAATATAGTTCATGAAAGAGGGAGAAAAGAGAGAGAAAAGGGGGGTAAAGGAGGAGGCAGTGATCCAGAACTGAGCTCCTGTGACAGCTTTTATACGCCGTCCACACATCAGAGGACAATCAGCGACCTAATTAGACCAACAGAGAGAAAACGAGGGGAGAAAGGGAAAGAATGAGAGGAAAGAAAGAGAAGGATGGAGGGACTGAGCTAAGTGAGAAGAAACAAAAATACTACAGGGGCATGGTGTAGAGTGGGGTGATGTTTTGCACACTGGACTTGAGCAATGGAGGAAATGCTGGCTCAGGTTTGGAGGCACAGCGAGGGAGGCTCGGGGCAGCAGTGCTGTGGCAAGCAATTCAGTTTATCCACACTGAGGAGCAGAAGAGTGTGTCCGGACACTAATTATGGATAACAAGACAAATGGACAGCAGAGCATTGGCCAGACATCCAGCGCTGGTCAAGGGAGATAACAGGGAAGTGAGACGGAAACAAGACAGACAGCAAATTAAGATGTGGTCAGGAGAGCGAGTCAGAGAGCAGGAGAGAGATCTAATAAGACTCAGGGCACAGTGATGGCACATGGGTAATGTTTTTACCCATTACCACACAGTCCCAGCAGCAGACACAGTGAAAGTGCAGATAGTGCAGGTCACTGAAGACTACACTAAAAATAACACGTAGTGTATCCTGTTGGTCAGACTGACACAGCTGTTTGGACACACAGGCTGAGTACATAACTGTACTGTAACTGCTGTGAGGGTCATTAAGAAACACAGGTGCCTATATAATTGATTGGGCATTAAATCAAACCTTTTTATTTACACGTATGAAACATCACATTAATACCAACTGATTATTTAGTGTGCGTATAAAGAAATGCATTTAAAGAAACATCTGCAAATGTTGATGTTTAAATTAGCAAGAATATTTTTGACCTGTAAGCACAAGCACTTCTCTGTGACATGCTGAACAATATGACTCCCACACTTCCTTCTTCATTTTGTTCTGCACCACTGCTGTTTTAGAGGGAACTAGGAGAGATGCACCAGTGATAAACAACAGGAAGTTGAGTGTTAGTCTGTGCCTAAAAGCGAATGCTTGCTGTCCTGCAGCCTGATGCTCCTGGCAGGAGGTGACCTCTGTTCGCTAACAGATGGTCCAGACCTGTGACAACTAACACGAAGACACTCCCGTGAACACACAGGGATAAAAAGAGAAACTCACACCTGCTCAAAGTCAGAATAAGGTCATGTAAACTTCCAGAGCGGCAGAAATAAATACGATGAATTGACCTCCCCCTGCATCTTGCCAGACAGACTTGCTTGTCATATTTGTGTCTGTTCTTTTCCAAATGATAATTCATCTCACAACACTGCCTGAAGCCTGAAATATAAAATGATGCATTATTCCCATGTTAGCAATATGAATGTTGCTATAAAAAGATTTTCAGCATCTTCAGTTTGACAGATAAACTGTGCAACTCTGTTCTGCATAACATAGACGGCAAAACTCTGGGACACACAAACAATACACCAACATGATGGGACTGGTTGAGGAGATCAAATGCCATTTAACTGTATCATTTATCAGAAAGTGGGAAGATGATTAACCTTCGAGTTAGAGATGCTCAGGTTGAAGCCACAGATGGGGATAAGGGCAGAGTTGTGATGGTGAACAATACTCTAAGTAAGAGCGTGTTAAAAAGAACATGTGCTACTGTACATGTACAGTTCAGTAGGAAATAAGACAGCTGTAATGAGTGAGAGCCAGTAAAGCGTATGATTTATAGCCATCGCTCGTCGGTGAGATCATGGGAGAAAGTCAGCTGTGTATGTGCATGTGTGTGCATGAGACATAGATGGAGGGGAAAAGAGAGGGAGAGAAACAGAGAGAGGGATGGTGATGTTTCTGTTCATTAGCAGTCCTCCCTTACTGCTGGATCGTTAGAGGGTAATCATATTGGTGTGTCCTTGGCTGTCATTGGGAGGACTCTGCTGGGTCTCGTCTCTGTTTCTCTCTCTCTCTCTGTGTGTGTGTGTGTGTGTGTGTGTGTGTTCATGATAGTCTTTCACAACTTACTGAACCCACTACGCCAAACACATTGGTGCCAAACACTGTGAGCCACTAAGCAGGTGCTCTTCCAAATTAACAAAACAATAATTCCCGTCCTGTCCAATCAACCTATTGTGCAAGTATTTTCAATCTGCTGAAAATGGGCTATATACCGGTAGCTGAGACAAGAGCGACAGCAGCTTAGTGCCATATTTTCCTTTCAGCAATTAATGGTGGCACTTTTGGGGAATTGACAGTGTGAAGCACCAAAGTAGAATGAGGACATACTGTATAAAGGAAACAGAATAACAATGATCCTAGCACAGATTCAGTGTTGCAGCAAAATGTTCCCGCACTTTGACCCATTTTGACCAGGACTCACTTCATTATTGATACTATCCTCTGACTGATCCCTGCGTGAACAGATTTTGCAACTCCACAATACTGGGTTAACTTGCTGATTTCCTCAGGAGTATTGCTATTGACTCTACCATCACTATGCTCTATCAATGAAAAATTTAGCATTTCTTCCAACCAATGACAGTTACTCTTTTTTTCATGTCATGCCTTAAGTTTTTTCAAACGCTAGAATTGCAGATGATTCAATTTAGAGCTTGAAAATATATCAGTATATCATCATTATCAATTGAAATGCTATAACAAGTAACCTTGCAAATATTTTTGTGAAAAGGATTAGGAAACACTAAAACAACTGGAGAAACTTTGTGTGCATGTTGTTCTTGCTGTAATCTCTTACAAAAAAAATCCTACCATCAAATTAATTGCAATTGAGCATTTAATATGACTTAATATGACTTAATGTGGAAAAGCAGCCAGACAGTGGAGACCACACATGCTCAGCTCTGGCTCAGCTTGACCATATCACTCATCACTGTTTCCATCTGGTCAGATTTGAAAGTGTGTCCTGATAAGTGTCACTTGCTCTAATGGGCCCTGTCACTCACAACCCCGAGAAAAAGTGGCCTGAATTAAATAAAGGTGCTGTCTAGTGTATTGAACTGTTGCTCTGTTGCTCTTGGACTTCATCCATGTCTTTTCTTTGTGCTTCTTTTTACTCTGTTTTTCTGTTCTGTTTCCCTTTCATCTCTCTTCAGACTTTATCTCTGCATACCATCTGCTGCTCTTATCAGTTTCCAGACTCTCATTCCCTCACATCAATTCACACTCAACCCATCACATCCCATCCATCTTTCTTTTTATCATATTTCCTTTACGCTATATATCTTCTTCTTCTCGCATTTTTTCCTCTAGAGTCCTCCTTTGTCTTCCTGCTGTCATCACCACCCCATCACTTTCTCCCCCTCACACAGAGACAGGTAGGAAAAGCTCTGTTAGGATTCATATGTGCACACCCTTTCTGTTCACTTGTAAGTGAATTGATATTATAAGTCTTATATGTCAATAGAACGCACAAATGCACTGAATTCATTTTTAGCTTTAGGCCCTTCATATGGTACTGGTTCATTAGCAGACATCACAGAAATTGCACACACTGCCGACACTGTCATGTGATCACAGCAAAAATGTGAAATCTGAAGGACAGCTCATATCATACCAGATATCACATCACATCAAAATGTTTTCATGGCTGTCAGCGAGGGTATCAGTCAACTGTGTGGCCAGGATGTTCACCATGTTGGTTTTATATTGTCCATTAGGCAATCAGAGGCACTTTGCCCCAAAAATTGAAAACATGCACAAACACAGCATTAAATCAGATTTAGAGTCCTATCATCCCACTGCTGACTGTAAAGGACAACAACATTACCAATGCATTATGCATGAACACTGTAGTACAGTACAAACAAACTGATGCTGACCTTTAAACAAACAAAAAGAGCCATTTCACTAACAAACAAACAACACACAGTTCTGAGGAAGGCTTGTTGATAGTTATCAGAGGGAAGTGGTCATGTTGCAGACAGTGATGGGGGGATGTTGGCTACATTGTCTCATTGCTGCTCAGCTGGCTGGTTTTCCCATTGTGTATGAACAACTGTAAAACGTAAACAAACCCACTTTGTTCTCTCTGTCTCTCTTTCAGTTTCGCTCTGGTTTACCTTTTTCTTCCCCTTTTTGTTTTTCATTGTTTCAACTGTCACCAGACAGATAACACTCCTGACGTTTGTCTCGATTCTCGCCTGCCTGCCACACTTTCCCCCCCACGTCTCAGCTCTTTAATTAGACCATGAGACGACTGGAGAGCCTGGCAGAGCTGTCTCCTCCTCTGTTCATCTGATGTGCTAATGTGGACGGTGGGAGGAGCGGCGAAAAGGGGTGACAGAAGAGGGAAAAGATGGAGAAATCGAAAGAAGGAATCAAAGAATGAACAGTTAAGACAGAAAAGCAAAGGGAGATGGGGAAAATGGTTGAATAGATGCAGAAAGGGGAGCAGCAGTGCAGTGCGGAGTCATAGATAATAAATAAAAGCAGGAGGTGCACTCTAAATGAGAGCATATGAAATGGATAAAAATAGAAGGGGACATAAAAAACAGACACCAGGGGACAAGATAAAGTCACTTCAAGTGCTAACGACTGACCTGCAAACCTTCACTCCTGTAGCCGCAGCACGCACACAAAAACAAAACTGTGACTGATGATCACCCTGGGAGGATGTGTGCTCACTGACAGCACAGACATCAAACGACACAAGCAGGAGATGAAGAAAACACATGGGGAAAGAGCAGACAAGCTTCTGGTGCAGGATAGCAGATTAGAGGCCGGGAGCTCAGATGAATCCTCCGACCTGAGGAGAAAACCCTAACATCTCTCCATGAGGACAAATGAGGTGTAAATTATTGATTATTGTTCTGCAGTGGCTGAGCATATCTGGGTCACCACAGAGTTTCCACATCATTTTCAGGGTCAGCTTCTACGGGGTTTCCTGCTGGTTAAGATGACAACATGGGTTTCTGCTTGCAATAACCACTGTAAGTAGAAGTGAGAAATACTACTCTCTATTGATAAGTATGTCAGAGAGGTACTATAGAAATGTTGAAAATGTACAAAAAAGCGTCTGTTTCCAGATCAACCCCTGAACACGTACGCATGCACACACACACACACACACACACACACACCAAAAAACAATAATAACGTACCCTCCCAGATGCTTGGTACACCATTTTAATCCGTCTTTGCTATGTGCCAAAACACATTCCGGCATCTGCCTTGCCCAATGCTGACTCCCTCCTGCATTCAATAATAAGTGTGTGTATGAATGTGTGTGCATGAGCATATGTGATTGTGTATGCATTTAAGTGTGTAAACCCAAGCAGCAGGAGAGAGCACATGCTCATAAATCCTCAACTGTGCCGCCTCTTGAAATAATGAGACATTTCTCACCTTTCCTCCCTCTTTTCTTTTCTCTCATTCTCTCTCTTTCACACACACACGCGCATGCAGGCACAGCGCACGCACAAACACACACACACACACCCTTCTGCAGGGCTACCCTGGGGAGCTCTGGGATTCCTCCTTCTCCGTGCTATGGCAACACAATTTTACTCCGTTCCCACCACAGCTGCACACCGCAGTCCAGAAATAACTGGGTTTTTATGGATCATAAACATAATTTTTAAGACCTGCTCATAGACATGTTCACATGTGCACAACAAATACACATTAGTCTGTCTACACATTCCATGTGGCAAAACACAAGGATATAAACTCGGCTAAAAGCATACCTGAAACTGTAAATCACACCTACCTGTCAGTGTGTGGGGAAAATGATAAACTGGCAAAAAAAATAATAATCTTGGATAAAAGGATAACAGCTCTCTGTGGAATAAAAGATAGTATGACTGCTATCATACAATCACTTATAATCAATGTTTCATGGAGGAGTGCACAAATCAAACAGTATGTGTTGCCTGTGAACAGCTCAGTAGGCAGTGTATTGCATTTCACACCGTGTGAATATTTTAAGAGCACTTCTCCATAGCTACAATGAAATGTTATACTGTGCCAGTATTGAAAAGACTCACAGCTTCCCTAAACCTGTGACACCAAAGTAACAAACAAAATAACTACAGATAGAGTTGAACTAAAAAACAGAAAAGATACTAGTTGTAAAATAAAACTGATGAACACTGGAAATGCTGTGGTTATGTGGAGTAAATTGCATAGCAACAAAGCTGTTAATGCAAGATGAAATGGCATTGTTGTTTAAATTCCAACATGTCCTATGGAGATTATGTCAAAAATAAGATGGAGGAGAAAACCATGAGGCAATAACAACTCTAAATAATAAATAAATGATAACTTGTGGAATCAGGTATACATCTTATGAAATGCTGACAAACAAACATTAAAACAATAATTTACCCAATGTTTCTTAAAAGGCAAACTTGAACATTTAAAAGCAGAAATATGATTGTTTATAGAAATCTACCTAATCCCAGAACTCAGTGATTACGATATAACCGTATGTGTAACTGCACCCAAGTTGAGTGGGCATGTGCAGCAAAATACTACCACCAAGTGGACAGAATATTGTAGTACATGCTATGTGCACTGTCCATTTTCTGATTGTTGATATTATTATTGCTCCTGGAACCTGCCTATAAGACCCACTGGTCTTAAACTGAGGGATATTAATGGTGAACATCTGGGATTTTTTCTTCCATCCATCTAATGTGTGATTGATGCCAAATCAATATTTATTTAAATTATTTTAACTTGGGTTCATATTAATACTGGGTTGATATTGATTTAAATTAATCCAGATCTAACAGAGACCACAATCACCTGATTATTTTTGGATTACCTTAGTGAAAAGCTGTATTTGGTGAGCAGAAACTGCAGTTAACCAGCCAAAATCTGGTAGTTAAACCCTTAATAAAAAGTAAATGCAGACACACACACTACACACTTAAAAACTTACCTTGCTATAGCAACTCTTAGCTGTTTTACGTGACCCTGTGGTGAACTCTGCTCTGCTTTTCTTTTTAAAGATCCCAACATATCCTGCAAAGAAAAATAACTTTAATGACTTATTTCTTTCTGTTTGCGCACCAGAGAGAGAACAAATTGTAAACACGACAGTGACATATCATCACCTCTTCACCTAATATATTGAACTTGATGTCTAACAATTGGCTATGAATACATTCTAACAGAGCAACATTATCATTCCTTTTGAGTCGTTTCTAACCACCAGGTGGCCATGGAAACAGCTGCCTGCTGTGTTATGCAATGGGTTAGGGTGGAATGGACAGTTACAGAGTGAACTAAAATACTTTGAATAACAGTGCCAAACTTAGAAACATATTCAAATTGTAAAGAATAAGGGCACGGCTGAAAGTAATGTTGAAAAAAAAAACATTTCAATGATTCGATTGTTTTATCTTCAGTTTATGTTGTGTAAACATTATATTAAGGGCATATATTACACAAATATTAAGTACATATATTAAACAATCATTAAGTGCAAACCAAAAATACACTATCCACAGAGTAGTAGTCAACCTTTCATAGTGAGCACACCACAGCAGAAGTCTCTGAAGCTGATCTTCCCGTGAGCATTGGGGTACAAACACTTGGCCAAACTCTTCACCTGTAGAGAATATAAAGAAAAAACATGAAAATACACTTTATGTGTAATCATGAGAAAACTTTTTATGATACCAAGGGGGAGTGGTAGCCCCAATTACTCCCGGGCGCCTTTACTGTATGGCAGCCCACTGCTCACACATGTGTGTGATGGGTTAATAGCAGAGACCAAATTTTGTTGAATAGTGTAGGCTACTGTATAAATGTACTGTGACAATGACAAATAAAGCTTTCTTCTTAAAACAACATTGTTTACTTTTTTCAAAAGTGTGATGATAAAAACAGAGCAGCACACTTTCTCATTCAACTTTCTATGGCAACAAGAATTTCTGAACTGTGTAAAAAGTTTATCTTGTGTCTGTAGCTCCCTTAAACTTAAACTTATAATAACTTATGATATTCAGCCTATGTTTAAAATATCTTCAGCCACTTCAGCATGTATTTTTTTTGTGCCTCCCATGGCCACATGTTGTAGACACACACACACACACACACACACACACACACACACACACACACACACACACACACACACACACACACGCTACTTTTACAGCCACATCACTGATGAGGTTTGTAACTGCTGAGCACTCTGCGCAGTGGGTGAATTATCCATATCCTCTTTGCAAGCCACCCACAGCCATTTCAATTTTAACATCACTAATTTTAGCAAAGGTTTGTAACTGAAGTAGAAATTACCTCAGGGTTTTCACAGGAAAGACTTAGTTTTATTCAGCATGGCAGAGTATGATATTTAAGATAAGATATAAAGAGAAATAATTAACATAAATGATAGAGTTTTATAATTCAGTCAGTCCTGTTGACAGTCTAGATAATTGCTTGTCCTCATAATTTTAAAGCGACCAAATGAAGGGGAAAGAAATGAGGTCAGATAAAGAAACTGAGGGATTATGGGAGTACATGCATGTGACTGCGGAGTTGGGAAAAGTGTCATCCAGTGTGTGAATTAGTAGGTCAGGTTGTCACTAAAAAGCCAGTGGGATTTGCTCATAGGACAAAGAAATTAGAGGGCAACACATGCAGAGGAAATGTGATGCATTCAGTAGAACATAAAAAGCCCCAGGACACAATCTTATTTGGATCATGTCATCATGATGTTTTGGGGTTTTTTTGTGTGTAAATGTTAAATTACCGTCACCATAGCAGACTCCGCAGTCCAGTTAGAGCAGAAGAAGAGATACTAACGAAAACAATAAAGAGGCTGTACATGGTGAGCGGTAATGTCAATTACAACCTGTATCACATTATACTGAACAAGATCCACTAACGCGTTGGTCTGTGAGTTATAAATTACATTCAGTTCATCTAATAAACAAACCAATTTCCCAGGTCAGTGGAAACATTCCCAAAGGAGCTCATCAGTGCTCTAGCAGTGTTCCTGCTGATGAGCAACACAACACAGGGGAGCCAATCAATGACAATGTTCACCTACCCTGACGTGCAGTGGGACACAGAGGCCAGAGAGAGGTCCAATGTAACATGTGAACAAAAAACACCTCTGCAAATAGCTTAGCATACAGCCATCACACACAGCACACAGCAAAACGTCATCTGCTTTCGCTCCAACCTCCAAAACCTCAATTAGGAACCTACAGTATAGTACGACTACATGTGTCAATAAATAAATGACCACATGGAAAATTGAAAAACCTGTGTTCCTACAGTAACTTTCCACAAAGCAGGACACAGGAGTAGATTTTGGTTTGCAAATGTTTATAATACAATAAGACAAAGCCTTTCATTGTACACATTGAGACATTACCTTGATTATAAGCTGCACTGTGACTGACAAACAGAGTCACAGTTGCCAGCAAGAGTCACATAGTCAATAAATAGCGTCCAGTAAATGTTAAGCACCTCTCAGAGCCCACGCGCTGGTGGTTTATATCAGACCACTCATGGCACCACACTCTGCTGGAGCCACTGCTATCCCACACATCCCACTGCAATTAACACATGCAAGATGGAAAACTGTACAATCCTCCCTCCTGCCAAATTAACCGCCTTCCTATTGCTCTATTAAAACTGGTGCTTGGATTAGAGGCTAGGAAAAAAAACGTCACTTAACTAGCCCCATTGTTGACATCACAATGCACTAGCTAATTAAGTCTAAGGAAAGAATGAGCACAAAAAACAAAAGTCTTTCACCAGTGTCATATTTGTCGCCAAAAAAAAAAAAAGTCAAATGAAATATAAACTGCAAAACTCTACATTTATTCGCTGACAGGTCAATAGGTCTCACCTGCTCTCCTTTACCGAGCTGAGATCCGAGCTGCACCAGGTGTTCGGGGCGAATGAGTCCGTCCGAGTCCGGGCCACAGACGTCAAACACCTCTTTGAGTTTCCTCACGAAGCTCGGCAGAAATATGTCTTCGTCCATGTCTCTGACTGTAGAGTTGTTGTTGTTGTATTCATTAAAACACCAAACAAATAACTATGCTAATTTTATCCGGAAGTGACATCCGACATCACCGCGTCGTCTGGCACCCGCTCGCGCTGAGCGCGTGACAGGCGGATGCTGCTGCTGCCTGCATGCTGAGCGCGAGAGGTGTAGTGATGCTGGTGGACAGAAAACAAATTCCAGATGCATTTTTTTTTCCTAAACTGCTATGGCCACCGGTGTTGTTAGAAATAAAAGTGTACTTGGGTTATTATTTACAAAAGTCTCTATTATGTCTTTTGCTGTTCATGTTTTTGTTTAAATGTTTTATTAATGCTGTCCCGCTACTGTTTCTAATGAGTGCGGTGTGTTTTTAAAGCTTTGATAATATTGCAGTGTTTCATCTGATCTTTTTCTAAACTACATAGAGAATAACAATAACAGTGTAGTGCAGGGGATTACATGAGAAAAATGTAATAATAAAAATTTTACAATAGATTTACTGCTGCTTCATAACTAGGTTCACTGTAATTAAATAGACCCTTTTAATGAGTACACAATGCAATCTGGGTCTTCCCAGAGTAATACAATATAAATAGGTAGCCATGTCATCTTTAAGAAGATTTATCAGTTTACATTTAGAATGTGCGACTTATTTATCCTTTGGCTCTGAGTCTCAGTCCCTCTGTTATTTACTCTTACTTTGGCTTTCAAGTTGTTGATACAGTTTATAAACATCTTGTCCCATCCCAATAGTGACCTGATTCTTGGTCACTGTTATCTGCATTTTTTTTGTTAATCAGTTGCAGATCTGTACAACAGTGTCTGCCACAGTTTTCATTAGGGGTGTATGATCCGTCCATTGGTTGCCTGGTGCCATTTTGTCTTGCTTCGCCAGTGTTTGCAGTAAAAAAAA
Source organism: Trinectes maculatus (assembly GCA_016785345.1). Lineage (NCBI taxonomy): Eukaryota > Metazoa > Chordata > Actinopteri > Pleuronectiformes > Achiridae > Trinectes > Trinectes maculatus. The sequence continues at coordinate 176,011 of JAFBJQ010001300.1, forward strand.
GGTTGTGTCGCGCTGCTACTAGCAGTTTTAAAAAGGTTAATTGCAGCATAATCATATTCTAGTAAAGATAATACGAATATAACCTATTAACTGTTTAGTATAAGGCACAAGGAAGTGGTTAAGAATATTTTACTGGCTTTTCCATGTGCTGACACTGTAAAATTTTGTTGTTCAGAGAGACTTGCTATTTGTTCTCATCATAACATACAGCCTAACAGCTGGCTACAAAAAGGAAGTATGTTTACAGGTTTTACTTCCCCCATCATTCTGTCTTTAAGAGGATGTCATACTTATTAAGGAAACAGAGAGAGAGAGAGGAAGAGAGAGAGAGAGAGAGAGAGAGAGAAAGAGAGAGGGAGTAGTCCACACGTTGGTGTGTTAGGACTTCAGCCAGTCTTTTTCTTCCTGTTGTGTTAAAGATGCAAGCTGTTAGTGGGGAACGGTCACTTTGGATTTACTCTTTGATATTCATTTCTCTACAACTCTGGGGTAAGTGTCAGACAGAATCTTGTCATTGTCATGTATACTACTGTGTTTAAAAACTTCACAACCACTAAATGTTTTGGATATGAATTGTCTCCGAAGTCTTCAACAATGTACTTAATACTGAAATTCCAGGCTTCCTGTCTATGTTTATTTATTTACTTTATTTTTTTGTTCTCATTAGCTACCATTACTGTTTACTCATTATACCTTTCTCCCGTCTAGGAAGACTTTCCACTTCCACTTCCACTTCCTCACCCACTGTTCCGATGCCCACACTGAACATCCATTTGAGGACAAAGGACTCTGTAGTCCTGATCTGTACGGTCCCACAGGGCCATCATGGGGTTCTGTTCATGTTATACAGGCTCAGAGATATGGTAATTTACATTTTATTGTATTTCATTATTGATGTTTTTTTCTGGCATATATTGGGTTTCCACTTGGCCCTGATATCTACTTTTTCTTGCACCACATTAAATTCATCCAGGTGGACTCTCGGGAGCTAGAGTCTGGTGCTGCGCAGGTTCAGTTCACCGTCAAGTTAAAGGAAGAGAATTTAGGTGAACTGTTCTGCTGCTTGTACAAGGACCACAGAGGCCTCTACAGTGCATTCAGTCCCTATTTGATGCTGGAGCAACAAAAAGGTTGGTGTTTTTTTCATAACTGTAAACCATTATAGAAATCATGTTTTCTAGTCATTTGGGTATCAACTTGTTTTTTTTTTTTAAATGGAACAAAAGATTTTTTTTTTTAGTTTGCGTCGATCTCTTCAATCTTCATTCAGTGATTCAACATGTGGTTTAAGATAATAAACACTCCCATCCGCTCCGCTCTAACCTCTGACACACACACCGCTGCATGCAGGTGCGCGCTCTGGTCTTTTTGTCCTCGGCTCAGTGGGTGTGTGTCGTCGCACTTACATCCTGTGCTGCATATAGAAACCACACACATAAACCATCAGACATCAAACCCAGGGTGTGCTGGCTTGCAGTGCTGACAGTAACAGAGGAAACATTGGTTAGAAACAGGAGCAAACTAAGGTCGACATCATTATTGTAAGTTGGATATGAATTAAAATGAGGAAATATACAAACATAACTCTCTATTCTTCCTGTCGCTATTTGCATTTCTCCAGAAGATGCCCCCACTCGCTCCATTCCACTTTCCCCTCCTCCGGTCCTGTCTGTGGAACCGTCTACCGGTGTGGTTCAAAGTGGAGACATGTTGTCCTTCAGCTGCTCCCTCCCTGCTCTCCTGCCTCAGTCCCTGTCAGGCTCTAACAACAAACCGGTGACCTTCCTGTTGCTGAGGACTGCTGAGCAGATAGGGGCACAGTCTGTCCTCCTGCAGCCTCCAGCCAGTCAGGCATCAAGTCGTGATCCTCAGTCAGGAGTTTTCAGCGTGGGGCCAGTGAGGGGAGGAGAGGATGGAGATTATACCTGCGTCTACCAGATCACCAAAAGAAGGCAACTAGTTAATTCGTCTGTGAGCAACGTGGTTCGAATTACTATCAAAGGTGAGGATGTCCCAGACAACATTCTGATATCATGAGCTATTTACAAGAGAAACAGTAACCCTAAATTTAAAAAAAACTTTAATTGTGTTATTTTTTTTTAACTTATTTGTTAAAATTTTGTTTATTTTGTTAACCACTTTGGTTTGAACTTATGAATTCTTTAAGGTAGTATACGTTTTCCACCAGCAATTGTTGTCTCTGGTTTTATCTACTGCCAGACGTACTTCCACTGCCCACCCTTGTTCTCCAGCAGCAAACAGACATTTGGCATTTGCTCTGCACGGGGTCTCCTGCATACCCCGGTGCTGTCTTCTCCCTGTACCTGGCAGATGGCAACGTTCCCATCGCCACTCAACAAGCCAGAGTGATCCAGCACCAGGCCACTTTCCCAGTGCCTGTCCAAGAAGAGCCAGTGGTTTTGTACCAGTGTCAGTACAGTGTCCTTTTGGGAAAGACATGGAGCAGTTCGGAGCACAGCCAGCCTCTAGCTGTAAGCAGAGGTACTGAATTATACTTATATAGTAGTTTATGTGTTTGGTGCGGTTAGAGTGTACTAATATACAGAAATGTGACTGATTACTTTTGTATAATATTTCAGGGCTTACGCCTCCTTCATCACCAGGTAGGCAAATAGTAGAATTTGTGTGAATTTTGAGTTTCAGGAATTTAAAACCTAAGATGACTCAGATTCAAAGGAGGGTTTAAAAAAAAAAAAGAATCACTACATGCTTTAAGTAGCTACAACATAAATTATACGTCTACCACAGAGGTCCTAATTAGTTTTATACTTTAGCAGATTTGTCAGGTGTGGACTGGCCTCTTGTGCTGGGCTCCTTCTCTGCTGTGGTGTTATTTCTCTGTTCTGTGGCACTGGTGATTGTGGTGACGTGCAGGAAAGGTACTTTAATTCTCTGCCATCTCTGTGATACATTAACACCCACAATATGCACATTCCTCTTTGAAACTCACAATTTCCAGTTTGTCTTCTCTTTTCATCTTTGTTGAAACAGTAAAAGCAGCAGCAGAGGAAAAGAAGAAAAGGTATTGTGTCATCAGTGCTTATCAGGCTCCAACACATGTTAGATACCAATTAGATAAACAACATATTCTAATATTATTTACATTCACTGCATTACAATCATTTATATTGACTGAGAACTTGATCAAATATATGATGCTGGGACATACATACTATTATTGTAGTATAGTTGTGTAGTAGTTTTAATTTACCTTCATAGTTTACAGTTCCTGGAGTTATCAAGTGGATTTTCTAATAACGTGTGTGTAATGTTAATGTTTTGAACTGTGACAGAGAGGAGGCACACTTCTGGACTCAGGATCATATAGTTGGTGAGGTTTGTCTTTTCAGAAGCACATGTACACATACACATACACATATATTCCTTTTTGAGCAGTGAAGCCAATAAACTGCAAAATATGTTAATAATAAAACAATAAAAGATAGTAAGAATAAAAGTGTTTAGAATGAAAGCTGTTATCTGGTTTTCTGATAGGTGCATATGCCAATATGCATATACTATGAACAAGTATATACACACATACAAAGCTGAATGTTACTGTGTCTTTTTTTTACAGATCTTACAGTCAGGCGTTCAAGCTTCACCTCTCAGGTAAATAATAAAACACCCCTTCCCTTCAAACGTGGATGATTTGGTTGCAGGACTTTCTTTTTAATTTCTTTAGTTTAAAGTTTAAACTTGAGTTTTTACATTAGTATTTTGAGATACATGCCTTTATCTTTGTAGAAGCAAACTTAATTTGACCTAGGCAAAAGTCCTTACGTGTGCGGCCCTCTGACATTTGTCTGCCTCTTCCATTTGGTATGTCTGGTATTTGTGTAGCCTCCATGTTTTTCCTTTGGATTCACAATGACAAACAACTGTAAACTCCACTGATCCCGTCACTGTAAACAAACACGCATACACATGCATACATGCGCAGAATTACACAGCTTACACACACAGTGTTCCTCATTAGTGCTGTTGTGCAGGGTTGACATCCATCTCTCATTTGTTGTAATTGCTTTCATTAATTAACTTGACTATAGTCTCTCAAAAGACTTAAGGATCTTTGCAGGCTCTGAATCTAAGACTCTAAGCGGAACTCATACTTACCATAGAACGTTCCATAATCCATTCAAGACCTACATCATGTTTTGGAAATAATTTGTCATTTACCCCACATTTATAAAATATTTACTGGGAAATAAAGACAGGAGTTTGGGCCAGAGGACAGTTACATGTCTAAAAAACATAAATACAAGAGTTTATAAATGTATTTAAAGAACAGCATCCAAAGTCTAATTGGCTTCAGGACCATAGAACGAAATATCACATAGTGTGATATTACAAATTGCGCATAAAGAGTAGATGGCATGAAAAAGCAGAATTTAACTATAAGGCAACGGTGATAAACGCAGATGCATTAATATGCGTGTTGTGCTTTGGGCTGTGACAAAGCAGGACATGACCTGTATCACTGGTAATGGCAAGCTGATGTCTTTAATAGAATGTCTATATGGGTTGGTGCTTATTTATTTACAGGAATGGAGCAGTGGGAACAGTGAGTCAGCCTGCAGATCTTCATTATGGAACCCTCACTCCACATTCACTACCCCGATCCATTAGAGATGTTTGTTATGTTTGCCCCCCCCCCCCCCCCCCTCTGTATGTGTGTGTTTATTTTATACTTCACTGTACCTTATCAGAGTAACATCAGTTGGAGTTGCGCAGCAGGACAGAGAGTGCTATTTCCTAAGCTCCTATTTCATGTGTAAAATTGCACAGTTTGACAGGATGTGATGTTTGTTTCATCTTATATGTAAATAAGCAAATCAATGCATTGTATTAATAAAGTATAATAATAAGTTTGCCCGTGGGACATGTGTCTTGTGAATAACTCTGATTGAGCTCTTAAGTATAATCGTGACCTATTTTAAAAAGAGCTACAAAACAATATCACACAAACAAGGCTTCATTCACAATCAGCTCTGCAGAGCTGTCAGCTACATTACAGGATCTTCATCAGCAGATGAAGTTTTACCTGATATAGTTTAATATCAGCCACTGAACACTGAATGGGAAGCTTTGTCAAATAATTAACCAATCAAACAATTTTTTAAATTAATTAGGAATGTGTCTCCACTGTAATTAAAACTTTCCTGTATGAAATGAAAGTAATAAGATAAGACTGATTTCTAAATACTTCTCATCATGTACTGCATTATTTGAAACAGAAAAACATAAGATGGAGTCATTATTAATCATGTTATACATGTCTCGTGTCAGGCATCAGATCTACTTCTCTAATAAGACATCAAACAAAGCAACGTATGATGAAGATGTTGCATGTCTACACTTCCCGCAGCCTTATGATGAAACACATTTGAGTCACGGTGCTGTATTGGGAAACAGTGTTCCTGGACTGGTTGTGATTGTTGACTGTGTCACTGGAAATAAAGCTTGACACAATGTTAAGTATCTCATTTTACCAAGGCGGCAAACAAATGTGAATCACTTTGTCTCTAATTGGATTTAGTTAACGTTAGTAAAACAGTTAAATAACATTTTTCTTAGCTTATGTGTATAAGTGGTAGAAAATGGATGGATGGATGTGCCGACTAGTTCGGACAGATAACCTGGGGCCAGCTCAAGGCATAATGATGCATCTCACAGATATTAACGAATGCACAACACACACACACACAAAAATACAAAGCAACAAGCAGCGCCTTCTGAAAATGTACTGCTGCAGTTTTTCCAAACAATCTGCAGAGGGCACCATTTCTATTTACTCTGAGTGTCAAGAGCAAACCTGCTGTGCAGACCAACACAGTGTCATGTTGTACCAAGTCCACGTCCATGACGAAACAGATCCTGTGTTCAGCGGAACAATGTGACTCTGACACGCATGACGACAAGAAACTCTGGTGTATCCACAGCAACACAACAGCACTGCCGCTCAATCCATGACAGGCATCAACTTGTGACATAGTTAAGATATGCGCAAGTAGGATATTAAGATGAGTCATGTGTATTTGTTTATGGTGGACAATAACTGAGCTGAGTGATTGTCACTGTACCTCAGGAAGCAGCAGAGTGCTAACTCAGTATTAGTGCAGGGTTTTATTACATTATGGCCTCTACAGCAGCACAGAGCGCTCTATCAGTGGCACACATTTACACAGCAAGACACTGTGTTCTGTGTGGACGCAGAAAACAAGAGGCGAGACGTGAGGACTGAGCTGGACGGATTTCAGGGTTGCACAGTTGTCTAGCTCATATTCATGTGTGAGTCTGAGTTTACGCCTCCTGTGTGGTTGCACGTGCACAGGCAGTGAGGCTATCCAGCTCCAGGTACCAGCGTTAGTCAGATCTGTTTGAATAACGGGCGGAGTGATGATAAGAGGCCTCTGTGATATGAGTTTCACATGCTGATGAACTTAGGTGGCAAATCATTTTGCATATAGACTCTTTTGCATACACTGTAACTCGTTTTTGCTTATAAAATGCTCACCCTGTGTGTGTGTGTGTGTGTGTGTGCGTGTGTGTGTGTGTGTGTGTGTGTGTGTGCGTGCGTGGCTGGGTGGCTGGGTGGGTGGGGGCACTGAATTATGAGTCATCTCAAGTAAAGGAGTGTGTATGTGGAGACTGGACATGAAGTTAGGTGCTGTAAGTTAATACTATTTGCTTTTTGTGCACACCCTGAAAGTTTTAGCAGGCAGGTTGTGGTCATAAATTAAGTTAAGATTATTAATTAAGACTGCAAATTTGAAGTACAATTTTTATTTCTTGGATTCATATTGTTTTGTTAACTTTTGAGAACCGGCAGGACTTTGGGAGACGGTGACAATTAAATATCATGGAAACGAGCCACGGCATCTGAAAAAAAGCCAGATCAGATATCGGGGTCAGAGATAAGCTGGAAAGTGTAAGTTCCTTGTCGAGCAGCGTGGAATGTTTGACAACATGAGAATGAAAAATGAATCACTGACCTCTAGCCAAGCAACAGAAGCAGAAACAAACAACACATGAATAAATGAGTTTTGCAGGGACTTCTATATTTAATTTTCATACATGTCCCCAGACTACATATTCATTTATTACCCAGACCTTTTGTGTTGAGCCAACAGGCCTGGCATTAGGAAGGAAGGATATTTATTAATTTTCACCAATTAAGTTGCTGCAGCTTCATCATAATAATGTGACCAGGCTGTGTCCGGTCGGAATGAGGTGATAAATTATTCACAGGAGATTGGGAAGGTCACTAAAGCATGATCTCCACCTCTTTCTCTCTCTCTCACGCACGCACACACACACACACACACACAGCTCCACTGCCACTGTGCACGGGCCCAAACAGAGCACATAAGACAGGTATTATTTCTTCAGAAGATATGTAACATTTATGTTACACATCGTATATACACACATATGGACTTTCAGCAGTTCTACCAACTCAATATAAATGTGCACATTTATATAGACTTATTGTGTATTGCTGAAGTACTAAAAGGCGTTTTTCCTCATCGACCCTAATCATACATAAAACAATGAACTGCATATTTCTGAATTTTGAATTTTGAATGAAATGAGTAAAGAGAAACATATAATCATTATCCCACCCCAACATGTTTAATTTTGTTTAGTTGTTATACATGAGTTAGTAAAATAACACTGACAGTACTGTCTTATCTCTCTGACACAAGTATAGATACAGTACATGTATCAAGTTTCATTCCAAAGTACAACTTTTATTGCACCATATGAGAAACCTACCATAGAGCACGTCTTTCAATATAAGCATTGAGATTTGTGTTATGAAGCATCCTTCAGCTTTGCAATCCAAATCAACGTAGCGCTTTTTTGCAGATACTGCCTCATCACCCAGTTTTCATTTTGATAATAATAAGAATATAATGATGAAATATTCATGTGTTACGACATTTGCAATAAGAAAATATAATTCATATCACTTACTTATACAGTCTGGATAAGTGGTTTAGTCTAAAAAGCCCAGAACGATCACATGAAATAACCCGTCAGGAAATTGTTAGTGTGAAATTACATTTTCGGGGCAATAACTTGTTGCTATAAGTCCTTCTATAGATTTGTTAGTTTTGCCTCTTTGCGTATTTTGGAAGGAGATGTTGTTCATCATGTCAAATACAGCCTCACTTCACAATTACAGCAAAGTCAAACCAACAATTGTGTTGACAGTGTGAATAAAAAATTATTATGTTATTGCATGTCGATTGTGTTGGATTGCATTAGACTGGGAACTCCGTGTCAAGACGTCATTAAAAGCATACAATTGGTAATAATAAACTGCTGTTTAAACCTTTCTTTTAGTATCATGCTCTGCACTATGTTATCTGTTCATCATCAAATAATAACTACAACGTACATTTTCCACTTCTTTTCTCCAGTGCAATATCATGAGGCATTTTCTTTTCTATTTTACATTCATTAGTCTCAGATTTTTCCAGCACTAAAATCAGGCCAATTGCTTATTGGCTAAAAGGTGTCTCCTTCCTCCTTTTCCTCTCCTCCTTGCTGAAGGACTCTTCTGGGTTTTTCACTCCTCCACAATCCCTCTCTTTGCCTCCTATCTAACCTAAATCCCTGACCTCTTTCTCTCTTCTCACTCTCTCTCTTTCCTCGTCCTCGCTGCCACCTCCTTCAGTCTGTTCCCACTTTCAGTACACAACTCTCGTCTTTCATCTCGCAGTCTTTCAGGCCTCCACTTCAAAAACCACAAGTCTCTAAAAGCCTTCCTGCCAAACACATTTGTCTCTGCCGGCATCTCCTCAGTCCTCCTCCTTGTACTGTCCATTGACCAGGCCGGCCTCCCAGCGCTGTACCAGGGGGTTCCTCTGCCTGGGCGTCCTGGGAGTATGGAGGACCTGGTTGTAAAGGGATTAGAAGAAAGTGGTAAATAGGGGTTGCATGGTAAGAGCAGAGGTACACAACCACTTTACAAAAAAGGAAAACATTAACAAACATAACACGTACAGGAGGAAGACAAAAAAAGAGAAGGCTGAATATACAGTATCAGAGATACCACAGTTTCACACAGATATGACACGCACACGCGCACGCACACACACACAGATGCAGACTCTTAGTCTCATGGCTGTTTGCCTTCTTGTCTCTTGTCCCATCTATAAAGATAACAGCAGCTGTTGTTTGTGGCCCATATTGGCCATAGAAGAGATGTGGATCTCCTCCTAGCAGCCTCTCGTCATTGGCCCATTGGCTGATGACAAACTGATTTAAGGAAGAAAGCTTCCTGGTCATGTGACATGACATCTTCTTAGTTGGATTTGAGGGAGAGATGATTTGCCTACATTTTCATGTTCTAGTTAGATGAGTTATAATTTATTCAGCGATGTACACTGGACAGGAGTCTCTGTGATCTTCTACGTGGTCAAACTGAAAGGAAACTGTGGCATTAAGGAAACTATCATTGTAATTGTCTGTAATTGTGTGAAGTGCATTTACTCCCTCACCTCTTGCTGAGTAGTCCTGGAATCCTCAGCCTGGGCCGGGGGCCATATGTTCACCCTGCCAGGTGACTCATGTGCTACAGGGGAGAGAATGCATTAAAGGCAGGTGTCAGTGTATTCTGTTTGCGCTCCACACTGCGAGCAGTGAAGCTGCCTTGAATCAAGTTAAGAGCGAACATGGTAAAGTGGTGGAGGGAAATGAGAGGAGACAGGCAGGGATGCTGGGGGAATAAAGGAGGCGTATTATGTTTTATTGAACATGAACATGGCGAGATAAGAAAAAAACAGGGAAGTAGGCGCCAGAATTAAAGGAATAATAAAAAAGGGTTACACAACCCATTGTATGTATGTGACAATGCACCACTGTTCATTTCTCCACAGTGAGTCATGGTCACTGAGGCACACCTCAGCCAGGTTATCAGACAGTCCTTCAACTACATGTTCAAATGCTTATTTATTCTTTTTTTTTTCAACTGCATAATTATTATTATCTATTTCAACAGCGCACAGTGAACTTAATTATTTACGTTCTAATGATTTTAGTTGATTGTGATTTGAGGGAGAGATGATTTGCCTACATTTTCATGTTCTAGCTAGATGAGTTATAATTTATTCAGCGATGTACACTGGACAGGTGTCTCTGTGAGGCCTGATGATCTTCTGCGTGGTCAAACTGAAAGGAAACTGTGGCATTAAGGAAACTATCATTGTAATTGTCTGTAATTGTGTGAAGTGCATTTACTCCCTCACCTCTTGCTGAGTGGTCCTGGAATCCTCAGCCTGGGCCGGGGGCCATATGTTCACCCTGCCAGGTGACTCATGTGCTACAGGGGAGAGAATGCATTAAAGGCAGGTGTCAGTGTATTCTGTTTGCGCTCCACACTGCGAGCAGTGAAGCTGCCTTGAATCAAGTTAAGAGCGAACATGGTAAAGTGGTGGAGGGAAATGAGAGGAGACAGGCAGGGATGCTGGGGGAATAAAGGAGGCGTATTATGTTTTATTGAACATGAACATGGCGAGATAAGAAAAAAACAGGGAAGTAGGCGCCAGAATTAAAGGAATAATAAAAAAGGGTTACACAACCCATTGTATGTATGTGACAATGCACCACTGTTCATTTCTCCACAGTGAGTCATGGTCACTGAGGCACACCTCAGCCAGGTTATCAGACAGTCCTTCAACTACATGTTCAAATGCTTATTTATTCTTTTTTTTTTCAACTGCATAATTATTATTATCTATTTCAACAGCGCACAGTGAACTTAATTATTTACGTTCTAATGATTTTAGTTGATTGTCCATCATTTTTGGCAATTTATAAACACGTTTGAATATTCAACCTTTGATCTGTGTATTCTGACTTCACAACATTTTTCACATACCTTAAGGCACAACCTTGTGTGTATGTACCTGAACGGCACATACACACAGAGAATCACACACACAGTCACGCATTCATGACATGACCACGCTGTGCGCCGTGTGGACCGCAGTGTGTATGACATTTACACTTGTTCTAAAATGTGCCTACACTAACTGTGTATCACCATAAGGACTTTTAATAGATGACACAAATATACTGAGATATGGCTCTGATGCTAAATGGCTAGATGCTACCTTCATTGTGGAGTTAGTTACAGGGGTGTGTATTGTTGTCGGCCTCTATAGGATCTGTGGTGCAGAATTATTGCTGGCAACAGTTTTTACTATCCATAAAAAGATGGCATGATGTGCTCAGTGGGCTGTTTCAATGCGGTTGTCATCATCTCATCACAGATATAAAACTAACACACTGTCCGCGTGACAATCAGTGATACACCGTTTGATGTTTAATCAATGATTATTGCCACACTAACCTGCCGAGGGGCCACTTCCCCATCTGGGTGATGAGTCAGGAGCAGTCAGTCCATTTACTGAGGAGGAAGATACTGCAGAATGTCTTGCTTCAGTACTGGCTGACTTCACCCCCCCACCCCCGCCTCCCCCATATCTTCCTCCCATCGCACCCCCTGTTTCTCCATACAGGCTGATCCTCTGCTTGCAGAGCTCCCTCTCCCTCTCCTGAGCCTCCCGGATATCCTGCTCCACTTTAATTATATTTGTGGAGGAGCGCAGCTTGAAGAAGGGGTTATTCTTGGCCGCTACCTCCTCTTCCTCCTCCTTTTCCTGCGTTCTACTGTTAATCCCACCATGCCTTCCTGTAGCAGATGATGATGATGTGCTCGGGCTTCCAGAGTCGACCGCGGTGACGGGCTCTGCCTCCCGTCTGACATGGTAGCGTGTAGGACTTAGCAGGTCTGCGCTGCTCCTCCTCTCCAAGTACACGCTCTGTGGTGAGACGTCCTCTGGGTTCCCCGAGGTTGAAACGTTTCTCGGGGAGGACCGGGATGTGGCCAAAGTGAAGTCGCTGGGTTTCTGAAAGGCCTCAAAAAGCTCCTTTCGCTCTCGGAGTTGGCGAACGGTGCCTTTGTCGTAGAAACCAGGGACTTTCCCGAGCTTGATTAGATCCTGCTCCCTCTGGACCTCCTCGTGGATCTCGTGCTCCATTTTCTTGTCTGCAAACTGCCTGTCTTTGCCATGACACCTCTCAGACTTAGTGGTGAGAGACTGTAGGAGGACAGTCTTTCTGAGAGGGATCTCCACATATTCCGTGGGAGTGGATGCGTCCGGCAGTCCTCTGGACCTTCTCAGACTCTGTTCCCGCGCCACAGCCCGACGGATCTCCCTCTCAATGGGAGTCTCTTTGGGTGTGGTTGCTGGAGTGCCAGTAGAGATGGTGGTGTTGTCCTCCAAAGTACTGTATGGAGAGAAGTCTGTTGATACTCCGCTGTCACTCTGGCTGTCATCACAAGAGTCACTCTCCATTCTGTCCTGTGTCTGATGGTTACAGTAAACGCCACAGCTATGTGTCTCCGGCTCCGGCTCCTGTACTGGGACTGTTCTTGAATGCCTCAACAGTCCTCTGCCATGTCGCCCAACTGCCTCGCTCCTTCCAAGTCCAATGTCTCTTTGCCCTTTCTCTCCACCTGTTTGCTCACTTTCTCCCTGTGTCCTTCCCCCCGCCCTACTATGCCTTTCTCCCACAGCTTCAATACAACCAGAGCCCTGAGAAGCTGCCCCGCCCTGATTGGACAGCTCCATGGAAACAGTCGACAAAGGTGCAGAGCCCTGGCCATGCACCTGTTGTGCAGCTTCCTGGTTTTCTCTCTTGGGGACGAGTCCACTGTGGTTTTGAGGCAACAGCTCATCCTGCTGTTTGGCTAAGGGAACTGCAAGCAGGAGTGTGTTTTGTTCAGTGGGAACCACGGCACTGGCAGAGCATAGAGGTTGGAGAGGCTTGCATCTGCTGTCCAGTCCCCATTGCTGCTGGCAAAATGTCACATCACTCCCCACTTCCTCTTCCTCCTCACTGTCATCAGCAAAAGGAGGAGAGCAGACAGGATATGCATCATCTGAGTTGTGATGGTGTCCGGACACTAATGTATTATTCTCAGGTTTGGTGGTGTCAAATCCATCAGATGAGAGGAGCAGCCATGTGTCTCTCTCCCCTGCTGTCATATGATCTTCTGCCATCTCCTCAGATATTAAATCTTTATTCAGAGTCATGAGGTCCTCTGCAAGGTCTGAGGTCATCTCGCTGACGCTGAGGCACCCGGCACCATGAAAGCCCTCTTTCTCAAAACGTGCCTCTGATGATAAGTCAGTGAGAGGAGGAGGCGGAGGTGGGAAAGCATCCTCACATACATCAACAGGATTTTCCGTTTCCTCCTGATCCTGTGATGTTTCAGACAATTTTCTAGGAGCGTTTTCCATCATAACTTTGAACGTCTCCTTCGTCTCCTTCTGATTTCCCAGTTTGTTTGTATCCCCTGTTTCAGCACTTGTGAGAATCTGGTTCTCTTGCAGAGTTTGGTCTTTAGCTCCAGGCTCCATGATGTCTACGTCCTCCTCAGGTTCAGCCCTGGGAGCGTTTATGCCTGGCAGAAGTGAGCTGCGTCTTACGGCTGCACCCACTTCACCCAATACGCAGGACTCATTCACCTGCTCGTCCAGCGAGATGACGGGATCCTGATCCTGGCAGCCCACAGGCTTTGTTGCCATAACAACGAGTCTGCGAATTTAAAACCGTTTGGAGCAAGCAGGATACTCAGCTGCCTGCCAGTCAGTCTGAATGAAAGCAGAGGAACAGAGAGGCGAGTCATTATTACAGTTCAACAGCAAACATGGCCGCCCACTTTATATCCCATCACATCAGCACGGCTGTAATGACTTGCTATAATACAACCAAGAGGAAGAATCAGCTGTATTTACTATGACATGTACTGGGAGTTTCAAAATGCAAAGCGCTATGCTGGCGTACTTTCATTCATATTTATATATGTCATTCAACCTGTGTTACAATGATGCAGCGAGTCAAAGGGTAGATCGATTTCAAAATACATTTCAGCAGAGAAGAATAATTATACAAAAACATGCACATCATGTTTTTCTTTGTTTCCTGTATGAGTTACAACGTTAACCTTTAGCAACAAATGCCAGAATAGTTGTGTGCTACGGTCATGTATTCAGTTAGACCCACTAATGAATGGGAAATCTGATCAAAGGAAGAGAAAAATACAACAGAGGCAGAATATACAGGACACGTGAGGTCAGGGAAATGGTTTGATTTGTATGAAAATGAGAACGAATCAGAAAGCGCCACAGGCCTCACATCCCAACACAATCAGCCAGATCTGTGGGATTCTGTCACGCTCTTAATCGCCATCATCAAAACACCACATATCCAGTAGAGTTCAGAGATGGAGAATCTATTGAAACCCTGAAGTTTTTTAACGATGGCACATGTTGTTTTTCCTATTAATTTGTTGATCAACAAAAATAATTATATGCAGTAGTTGGAACAGGATTGGATGGAAGCACCACAGATCAATGTGGTGTGTTCATGTCCTGTCGTTTTCAGGGCCTGCTGAGTGTTCTAGTTTGTTCACAACAACCTCCTCCTAACAAGATAGCACCTACTCTGTTCTACTCTGCAATGTGTAACGTTTTCTGCTGAACACACCTTCCTTTAATCAGCTTACAGACAGGGGCTTACACACACACACACACACACACACACACACACTGTAATAACAATAGGGATGGCTGCAGGGCATAGTGTATATTGAATAATCTCCTGCAGTATCTATTATCAATATTATCACGCTCTATACACCTCTTCGTCTCCTCAATAAACAAACATGGACAATCTCTCACTCTCTCTCTCACACACACACCCACACACACACACACACACACACACACACACACACACATACTGTACCGGCATAGTCATATGTCTCTGTGACTACCCTGTATTAAACACTGTGATTGAGTATTGGGGGGTTTGCAGATCACAGCACCATAGATGACTAATCTCTGAAGAACCGGGACTGATAGATAGAAGAGACAGATGGATCCATGGACAATTAGAGCAGGATAATAGGGGCGGGCAGCATGACATGGCAGGAAGAATGGGGAACATTATGGTAATTATGATGGCAGAGCATGTAGATGCCAGGCTGAACAGTGTAGTCTAATACTGGTAAATTACAATAGGAACAGTTGGGGCCATGACCATCAACAATCAACAACAGCTGCATATACTGACTGTAAAAACTGTTTGGTAAAGCTGTGTACTCCTTCACCTGCTGTGATAAACATTTCAGGTTGTTTCTATCCTACAAATATTTATATGTTTCTTAGATGAAGTACATTTCACTCAGGAATCTAATGGTAAAATATATCTGCTATGACCTATGCATGTGTTGTTTTTCCAAGATGCACGGAGCAAATTTGCAGAATTCAACTAAAACATTCTTCGGCTCTCTCTCACTCGGTTAAGTAAGGTTGCTCGAGATTGCAGATTAAAACTCTCTTACATAACAGGCTTATGTTTTGCTCGTAATCATCATTAAAAATGCATCTGCGACGCGCGTAACAAATACGTCTGCCCTTCTTTTTTGGGGTGAGAAATGTCCTGAGGTAGTTTCACATCTAAGGGCATTAGACAGAAATGCAAATGAATTTTAAACTAATGCAACTTCTTTCTCAATTTGAATTCGTTTTGCTGCTATCGAATAGTACAATGTTTTTTAATGGTTTCTTTCATCGACACGTTTACATACCTCTAATGAGTAGGAAGCCCTCCAATTTGCAGGCGCACATTTCTGGAACCATATGCATGTCTTGTTTCAGGCCACTAATGATTAATGAACACAAAAGGAGCCTCTCTCTCTCATCGCCTCCCTGGCGCACGTTAACACCCTCAGTACATAATTTGTGCACGCCCACCTTTGCATGCCATGTTCACACTGGCAACCGTTAACTAATACTTATACGAGCACTAGCATATGTGCAGGCACAAACATGTGCCAGAGGCTTACCCTCTTGCTGTGGATTAAAAAATGTATAGTGCAAATCCAATTACTAAGCAACACATGAATTATACACCATGCACGCCAATGAAAACATTTACCAGAGGCATGGAGGGGGTGATGCTTTAGCATTTTCTAGTTTATTAGGATCAACCTACTTATTGTTAACATTTTAAAATCAACCATTTTTTAATTTAGCAAAACAACAGCAAAGTTGCCAATAAAGTGAGCCTATGTAACTTTTGCTGAATAGTGGCCACAAGAGATGCATGCGTGATAATTAAATACTAATGAAAAACCTAGTGTTACCAACTCACTGCAGTGTATTTCACAACAATATCACGTCTCAGTTTTGCAAACATTTGCTAACATTTGCAACCGTGAACTCCAGGTCACACCAGACCACGTGGGCCCCATCGTGACAAAACAACTGAGGGCACTGAACGGAACTAATCCACATTTTTATTTCTCAAGAATTCATGCTGTTTATTTCCAGGTCTGCGGGCATCCACATTTTGAAGGAAAAAAAAAAAAAACAAGAAATAGAAAACCAATGGCGCAAACTGTCAGCGAGATTGCATCAGTGATTTATGCCATTTAGACAACAACAGAACATAAATGGAAAATGCACCCTACATCTCTTCATGCCATGCTGTACTGCAGCACTCAAGGTTGATTTAAGAGCAAAAAATATATATTTGTGCAAATTACACAACAAATCAGGATTTTCAGATGCCTGCGCAAAGGACCCAGAGACACTGTTTTTTGTTTTACTGAATATGGTACAGATGTGCCACAGTCTATTATGTCTATTGTTCCTCTGTTTTCTTCTCAGTCTGGGCGGAGGCTGCTGCTGTGGCTGTTGCTGTTGGTTGGCTCTTGGGCTGTTCTGGACAAAGCTCCTTGGTGGGATCCATCACAACAGGTGGTGGAAGCTGATAACACTTCAGCTGGTCCCTGAACTCCTCCATCTCCCTTTCCTCCAACTCCCTTCTCCTGCTCAGCAGGTACAAGTCTATAGACAGCCACCTGACTGACCTCATAGTCCACCGCATCACAAGACAGTCTGGACAAGACGTGTAGAGGAAAGACCCTGTGAGCTCAAAGCGATTCCCCACATCAAAGTCAAAGTTGCCGCCTCGGACTGAGACGTTGTAGTGCAGGTACTGGCACTGATCGCCAAAGCGGCTGATCTGGGTGTAAGATACAAGGGAAGCTTCACTGGAGTTGGAGAAGTACATGGTGATGCTGTCTCTTAATCCCAGTGCCACCATGGATGGCGCGTCGTTGAGACTTCCTGCAACTAAAGCCCATTTACCCTCGAGGTAATGTGGTTCCAGTTGATCCAAAGGGTGGACCAGTTTTTCACAGACAATACGAGCCGAATGGCTCATAGACACCAAGCAAAGGAGAACAATGGCACCCAGAGCAAACATGTTTCTATGTTGAGATTTTACTGATGCTCAGTTAGTCTGTTTTCTCAGTCGTAATCTCTCTGCCTCTGGACGACTGTGCTTTATAGTACAAATTGCATAAAGAAAGTCCACTATTGCTGCAGAGGACAGGTCCATAGTTACTTATATTCCATTATTGCACAAGCG
Source organism: Trinectes maculatus (assembly GCA_016785345.1). Lineage (NCBI taxonomy): Eukaryota > Metazoa > Chordata > Actinopteri > Pleuronectiformes > Achiridae > Trinectes > Trinectes maculatus. The sequence continues at coordinate 193,558 of JAFBJQ010001300.1, forward strand.
GAGGTGAGGGGGGTCAAATGTGGATATTAGTTGTGTTATTTTGAGGCTCTGATAGAACAAATGTGCCAGATGACGAGAAAGAAACGGCTGACATATTACCAGGTAAAATGATCAACTGTTTCCACAAAACAAACAGAGAGTATGTTTGTGGAGCCACTCTCACTGTTTACCCGTCTGTCCTGTCTTTGTGCTGACCTCATATAACCAGATGCTGGCTATGTTAAATAAAAGTTGTATAATTTTCTAAAAACTGCAGATGTTTATGTTTGAGTGGAAAAACCCAAAGTGACAATTAAGGTATCTATTAAATATCAGTTAATCAGAATAGTTGCTGATTATTTTCTGTTCATGTGATCAAAGCAAACAGCTCACAAACTGTGTCAGCCTTTAGGGATATAATCAGAATATTCTACCTTTTAATTTTGTTCTTTTTAGTCACATAAAAAGTTGGTGTGCATCATTGTATGCAAAGATCTGTGTCACTCTCAGTAACATGCAATGGCTTTGTAATTTACCAAAACTCGAGGAAATTCTGGAGGAAGGTTCTGATATACTGTGGAGCGCTGTATGTGTTAGATCCGCTGGTATTTAACAATAGACTTATGAAATGAAAGGCATTAAAAGAACATAATAGTGGTTAAGGGTATTTATCAGAAAAAGGAAACTTAGGTTAGGTTTAAGACAGTGAATGTGTGAACATTAATTATCACTTAATTAACACTTCAACATTTTATCACATTGCCACACTGGACTAATTTGTCTCTTGCACTGTTGTCAGTATGTTTTTTGCACTATTGTTCACCTGCTGACTTGTGTAAAATTGTATTCTATATATAGGTTTTCTATTGAAATGTTTATTGCTTATTGTTGGACTGGGATGTCTTCTACATTCTGCAGACCTGAAGATTGGACTTTGATTTATCTCTGCAGCAGTTTTCTTACAAAGTGAGCATGCTGACATTGAAAGAACAAACTGAACTGTAACTGGTTATAATATAGTTTGTATTGTATTCAAAATCAATTTCTTCACTAAACACACTGCATTTTAGATTTTTAATGGCTCAACTTGTATAATTGCAGATGATATTTAATAATATTTTATTCATAAATTTAAAATACTGTTGGAAATACAGGTGCATCTACATAAATTAGAACAATGTGGAAAAGTTCATTAATTTCACTAACTCAGTTCATGCTCATTTATCATAGATTCATTCATTCCTGACTTGTAACACTGCAAGTCAGCAATATTGTACTTTGTCACAATATTTCTAAGATACAGTAATGTTGTTTTTCATGATCCATGAGATGCATCTCAATAAATCAGAATTCATCACGACAGACAGTCAAACCACGTGAAGTGAATTTTATTTTACATTCCTGACTGTAATTATAAGCATTATTCTTATTAATTGAAGTCAAGGTGTTTGGGGAACAAAAAATTATATCATGGGTTTCTTAAGCATTTTGTCCCTCTGTTTTCTGGTCTTCCTGGTCTGGACAAAAGTCTTTGGTTGGATCCATCGCAGCAGGTGGGAGCAAGTTCAAACACTCTGCCTGAGCCTTGATCTCCTCCATCTCCTTCTGCTCCAGCTCCCTCCTCCGGCTAAATACGTACAAAGTCCACAGTTCATTTCGGCTTTTGTCAAAGCGCGTCACCAGACAGTCCACACATGACGTATGGAGGAAGGTCACGGAGATGTTAAACTCATCCATTCTGAACCTGCTGCCTTCGAGTGAGATGTCTGAATGCAGATATTTACAGCTGTCACTGAACTTGAAGTTGCGGTTGAAGGAGATTTCTGAGGTGTCATTTGCACTGGTAAAGGAAATGACGACACTGTCTCTTGTCTTGAAGCGCTCAAGAGCTGTCGAATTTTTCAGACTGCCTGTAACTAAGGCCCATCTTCCCTCCAAATGATGAGGATCCAGCAGATCCAAAGGTCGGACTAATTCTTCACAGGCCAGAGGAGCTGCATGGCCCAAAGTCACAAAGCAGAAGACAGTGGCGATACACACAGCTAGCATGTCTCTGTGTTATTAGATGCTGCAGTCTACTGTGTTAACTGTACAACTAATAGCACAATGTACAACAGCGTTGTCCTGAAAGTCGTATCTGACTGAATGAGACTTTGACAGCTTTTATAGTTACATTAGGACGTCTAGTTTTGCAATAGTGGCAACATAAAGAACAGAGTCCCTCATTTCACAATCGTTATTCCACAGTTGAAAAATCCATTAAAGGGAAATCATTAATGGATTTTCTGATTAAGCAATGAGGGCATGTTGTCTTAATGTTTATCATTAATGGCATATAGCTCTCTACAATCAGTACACACGGGCCACTGATTTGCACATAATTCTACTTGTGTTATATAACGGACATGTAAAATGAAATGTTTTCACCTAATGGTGATGAAATCTCTGAAACACCTTTTAAAATCCACCTGGTCAACCGGTTATGGATTAAAAACATAAACTTTGTTAGAATCAATCATTTAGTGCCTTTTAGAAAAAAAACACGTCCACGGACTTTTTCCATGACAGAATAAAACAAAACAAAAAAACAAGGAAGAAATGCAAAACACTGAACTTTAATAATAACATTATATCAAAATGCCATATGTATACAAGAAAAAGGCTTTGACAGTAATCCAGTAAGATTCACCTTGGAGCCAAAATGCCACAAAACCTCAGTAGCTGTTTAACAATTCAATGTCGTCTGCAGTGAGAGCTGATGAGGGTGAACGTTTTGTTGGAGGGGCGGTCACACACCCCTCTGACTGACGCTGTCTTTTTTTGATACTGTGACAAGAACTCTTCATTTGATAATTTGTCTTGGGAGGAACCCCATTCTCAAGTGTGTGATTATTTGCTAAAGGTCTGCAGAAATGCAGAATCTCTCTTGTGGCCTCTTTGTCACTCTCACATACCAGAGGTGCTGCATTTAGGACTTCTCTGACAAACCTCTGCCTTCCAACTACACAAACAGAAAAAGAATTACATCTCAATCTACAGGTATTGTACAAAGGTACAAAGTAGTCACTAAGAACTGAGTGTAATGTGAAATAATAGAAGACTTACAAAAACGTAGTGCTGATGTTCTTGATGGTTCGATTTTCCTCTGTTTTGGCATCTGTGAGCAAGTTGTTTCCCATTGGTTTACAACCTAAAATGAAGTTGTGCACTTGTTAAAGAGATGAATATCAGTATTGCAGCCACTTCTATCAGCATCGGCAGACACTTACCTGCTCTGCCCAGCCTTCTGTTTTACATCTCGAATGATCAAAGCTCTCCAGTGGTTTCTCTGCATAAGTGAGTCCCAACAGGTTCAATATGGTCGTCTTCAAAGCTGCACCAAGCTGGAGGTGTTTACAATATATAAATTTCCATGAATCCATTAACATCACAGTAAGCTACAGGTGTTTCTCTCATGTCCATTACCTGCACACTGGTCCCTGATATATCGAGTTTTTCAAGTTTAGGGAGGCACGTGAGGTATCTGAGGGCCCTTTCTGAGATGGGGTTATCTGTATGAACAGGTGAATCACGGTGAATCAGCAGTTTCACAACCAGCATATGCAGCTGCATTAAGTTTGAGTGAAAGTATTTGCACTTGAAGAAGTTAGCAATCTGATAACTAACAGGAAACATCCAGAAGCTGAAGACAGTCCAGTCCCTTCCTCATCATCCGGATAGGCGCAGTCAGCCTTTGTAAGCCAACATCTGACAGACTGTTCCCACCGATAAAAAGGTGAATTAGGCTGCTGAAGACAAAAAATGAACACACGTGTCAGTAGTGATCTTTGTATGACTCTCCAAAATGTCTCTTAGGGAAGCGGTGCATCATTACTTTGCCAATGGGGTGGATGTTAGATGCTGGAATATCTCATGATCGTCACCCAGTCTGCAGCCAAACAAATCCAGAGACTTCAAACTATGAAATGCTTTTATTTCATCCATCCTCTCATGCAAGAGTGGAAACCTGCAGACGAGAAACGCTGCGTGTAGTGGCACAGAAGATTAGCTCAGGTGGTGGAGGTGTATTGGCACTGCAACGTACCTATTTCTTAGACAGAGGGATCCAAGCACCATCTGTCCATAGGCATCACTGAACAGCTGCAGGGCCTTTAGAGACATGTCTGTGTTTGCAAACGCACGATTCTCCTCTGCTGCTGCAAAGAGCCTGTCTCCTATTTGTTCGGGGAAACCCACCAGCGAGTCGACGTGGTGAATGTTGTCGGCCACGAACAACAGGGCGATGTCGAAAAGAGATTTGGTTGAGTATCGCAGGCTTCCCTCTGCATTGTAGGTGAATATAAAATGTTGCCTCCTCGGCACAAACGGGTTGGTCCTGCGACATGACGGCTGTGACAGGACTATACCGCTGACGGGACGAAGGACGCCCTTCTCCCGGACATAAACTGTGCTACTGTCCATGCTCCAGTCTCCAGTCCAAACCAAAACAAACTCACACTCACGCGCGCTTAGCTAGCCGGCTAAGCACTTTCACCAAAACAACAGCTAGAAGCTGACTTACTAGTGAACGGACATCGTTGTTGATAAAAAACTTCGTTCAAAGCGTGCTAAAACATTATATGTGACTGTTATTTGTGGTCTGTGTGTGTTTATTTTCGTCTATATTACGTGTGTATTAGCATATACTTCGACTTCCTGTTGTTTGCCTACAGAACAAGTTCTGAACGATGCCGGTGGCTTGCTTCAAATTAAAAGCCTACTACTAATAGACGCGTGTTCCAGTATCATATAAGACCAAAAGACAATCGCTATTAGCATGGGTTAAAAATGAAAAAACATAATGCAAACATTATAATGAATCAAGCATGATAGGTCGATTATCAATTAAATTTATTAAATATTTGAATACTTATTTTGAAAATATTTACTGACACTAAGGAGAGTCGTTGACAGGAAACAGTGTTTATTTAGTCAGAGCAGATGATGAAAATAATCAACACAATTTGAGGATTTTATAGCACAGCCAAGTTTGTTATTATACAGCTAACTTTGTGTTTGAGTAACTCTAATTAGCTTATCGTCAATTTAGGACAAGTGAATTCATAATATCCCTTTATTGCTGGATTACATAGTTTTAGTGACAGTTTTGTCAATTCTTCTCAAGTTTTGAAAATGTGTAACAACAATCATGTGAAGCAAATGCAAACTTAAGAGATCTAGTGATGGAAAAGTCACAAACACAGACACATTCTGACTAACAAATTGTCAGCGCTGTCTCTTCGGGCCCTTAGTTTTTTTTCTTTTGTGTCCCCCTTTTCATTAGGTTGCCGTTGCCATCACCTCCGGACAAAGGTCCTTGGCAGGATCCATCACGACAGGTGGAGGCATGTTCAGACAGGCCACCTGAGCTTTGAATTCCTCCATATCACTCTGCTCCACTTCTCTCCTCCTGCTAAACAGGTACAAATGCACATACTTTCCCAGCTGCAAGTTCATACGCCACAGGATGCAGTCCTGACAGGATGTGTGGATGAAGCTCCCAGAGAAGTTGCTTTGAGCTGCCCCGTGATAGGTAAAGCTGCTGCCTTCAAAGGAAATGTTGTAGGAACTATATGTGCAGTTGTTATCCAGCCGGATGCTGAGAGTGTAGGAAATGGTGCTGTCGCTGGTGTTGGGCAGGAAGTTTACAGTGGCACTGTCTCTTTGTTTGAATTTCTCCAGGTTTTGCTGATGGCTCAGGCCGCCCGCCACTAAAGCCCACTGTCCTTCTAAATGACGGAGGTCCAGGTGATCAACAGGCCGGAGCAGATCCTCACAGGCCAGAGAGGCTGACTCGCTCACAGACGTGAGGCAGAGGAGACCGATGGCAAATGCAACACGGTACATGTTGTTTTGTTTCAGCGTGGTCGTGGAGAATGTGCTCTGGTGGAGAAGACGGCTGGTTTTTATAGTTTCAGAAACCCTCGGTTTTGCAATACAGAACCCTGGTGATTCCACGATTGTGAAATAAAATAATACTTTTGAGTACAGCCTGCACTACTGATTGTTTACAATGACGTTTTTATTGTTGACTCTCTTATCTGTGGCGATGTCTAGAATTTTTGTTTTTTACACAGACTGAGCTAAGACACTTCTTGAAATGAATAACTGATGACTAAGAGCTTTGCCACATGTTAGCAAACATACCAATATAATTATATTTTATTGTAAAGCCCATATTCACATCTAATACCCACTTACATCTAATATAAATATACATTAATATGAGTTAAACGTTAGATCAGAAACCTTCAGTTT